>JBBPLU010000114.1:0-50983 GCA_038089935.1 Boletellus emodensis | reverse complement strand
GATCGTTTGGCATGGTTGCCTATGGACGGCCGACATGGGCAAATCGGACTACGACTCTTGATCTCTATCCAACCAGTGCAGAAAAAAGTTGACGAGCGATTTATAACTCGACTAGACAACGGCCAGATGGTAATGTCCATCGCCGAGTACTATATGGCTGGTAAGTACGACGACTATCTCGAATTACGGAAGTCCAAGACGCACCCAGAGTAGACAATAAATCATTAAAACCAGGCAGGGATTTTGGGGGAGTGGTTGTATTCAGTTGCGATCACCCAGCCTGATACTTTCTTCATACCTTTCTAACTACTGGCAAGTATTTCCTCATGTCTCTTGCCATCATCACTCATAGATACATGGCCATCAAAATGGCAAACAGAACACATCCGATGGCGATGAGACTGGGCTTACGCGGCTACGGCGCCGAGATCACTAATCGCGATTCGCACTGCAATGGCAATTGCGTGTTCGGTCTGTCCTGACACATTTTCACCAGGTCAGCTGATAGTTAGACATAAGCAAGAATGGAGAACATGCAACCTAGACGTTCGAACTTGAGAAGCAATGAATTGGCAGCATACATACCAGCTTGAAAGAAGTGAGTAGGTATATAAATGAAATGACGAATCGGAAATGCATGCAATCACTTGCTATGAGATGAATGCTGGAGTGTTGCACACCGGCTAAAGCTCAGTAAGACAAAATGGGATGAATTTATCAGGCACCGTTGCTTACAGTTCCTTGATGAGAGTAGAATGATGTATCCTGAGAGAAAGATCGATCATTATAGTATGTTCACGAATAAAAGTTTGCTCAGCCGACAATCGCTACCATTCCGTCAAAAGATGATGAGTGGCGCACGCATGTTCCACTGATTGGACAACCAGACCATTCCCCCACCGAGAGACTAGCAACAATATTAGGAGTCACCGTCATCCTACCCCAAGGTTGGAAGAGTGGTCAGACGTAGACACCACGCGTGCAGCTGTGCCTGCCACGTTCGAGATCCGAGGTCTGCTGTGATCGTAGGCTGGCAGCGTCAGCATTTATTCAAAAATGAATTCGAGCAGGCACCAGAAAGAGGCTGAACGAGTACTGCGCAGATCCAAAGCCGTGGAACAGAAATGCATACGCCCAGACTAGATGATCCCCAAAAGCGGCGCGGACACAAGACCACTGGAACATCTTATCCGTGCCTCTGCTCGAAGCTTTTCTGTCAAGGGACTACGCTCCTCTTCTGTTAGCTGCAAGTTTTCAGCGTAACTTTGCCATGTGATCCACAAATGAAACCCTACGAATTGTGCCTCATGGGACCAAGCGGGCACAAAAAAGTATGCAAACAGCGATAGGACAGCTGTAAGGATACCTTTAATGATGAAAGTCCTGACTGAGGGTAAATGCCGCTTCCTATGTACAGGGGTAGGCCCTACCACTGCCATCCCCTGCGCCCTCTAACACCCATTCGTCAAACCGATCGCATAAGCGAATGCCCCTACAGAACACTCGTTACTCCCAAAAGGTATCAATCCGAGGTAGAACGCTCCCGCAGGAGCCGCACCACCAAAAAACATGGCCACCCGCCAACTGCGTTCGTGTCTGTACGCAAGGAAAAAGTGCCTCGCCAACGTAGACAACCCCAGGAAATAAACCTGTATCCAGAACAGTCCTGCTTGGTTGGCCACAAACCCTTGAGCAACAGGAACGACACCCCAGACGAGGGATAAAGTTGAGAGCCAGAACTGCGGATGGAAGTGCTTCAAACTGTCCTTCCAAAGATGAGATCGATCAAATCACGCAAGAACAATCTGGGGATGAGTTTATCAGAAAAAGACAGAATCGGTACAGGGCCAGTGTGTTCAAAATACGAACGTTGGCAGGGACCTCAAAAAGTACATATCCGATGAAGTAAAATGCCAACGCGGTAGTATTGTATGCCGAGGCTGACACACCAGGTCCTGAACGACAGTTAACAAGGAGTTGGCCTCAGGATCTTCTCAGAGTCTTGATTCCCTAGAGATACGACGTGGTATCCGTTTTCGGCACTCTGGTGCAGCGCGAGAGGGTATGGCGCGATGCCAGGCAAAATGTATGGGCGCTCAAAAGTACGAGCACTTTTAGGGGCAGTGGTCGAAATGGCAACCGGGATGTTTCGCGCGCCGATTTAATCAATCATCCGTGAGAACAATATTCTTTTTTTGAATCCACGGCCAAACAAGCCAGGTCGTGACGACTCGACGTTTGGCGAGGTCATGGAAGGCTTGTTTTTCAACGTGCGTGTCGGCTTGACCTATGGAAGTCCAGCACGCTACAAGCATCTCATATAGGTCAATAGCGGCTTTCTTGAAGGGATTGTGCGTGGCTACAAGGCTGGCATCCTCAGCCAAAGCCACTACGCAAGCTTGACGCAGTGCGACAGTCTTGAAGGTACCAAATGTTTCCGCTGTATCACCGACACTGTAGCGCTCACTCCATTTGCAGATTTGAGGACCCAGCTTTCTGCGACCGATTACGGGAATTTCCTTGCGAATGAGCCCTCGCCGCTCTCGACCATCACGATTTCCGAGAAAGCGACGCAGATACTCGTCGACCAATTTCATTTCATCCGTAGCAATGCTGTAGAGCCCTTGTCCAAGTTCCTTGATTATATTACGTTCGTCTTCCGTTGCCTTATCCGCAACCAAGACTCATAACTACCCAGGTACGGCTACATGATTGACAATGTCGTTCTACTGATCACCGGGACTTTACACGAGAGGGATACACACGAGCTCTTGGGGCGCTGTCACCCACTAGGCGTCTTCGACACTATGCCAGCTTTGTGTGTTGCCACAAACGTCGAAGAACTTTACCAGGGCGTCCTTGTGGAAACCCCCCTGGGTGAGTGCAGGATCACAGAACATGGACTGCGTATTTATCCATGGCACCCTGTAGCCCCTTACTTCCGGGACTGTCTCTCCGCTACTGACCTCGACGATCTTCACATCGAAATCATCCGCAACACCGTCTACAAAGCATATCTCGAGGACTTCTACAACTTTGTCAGCACTCTGGGTTCACCAACGTCAGACGTGATGCAAACGATCCTTGCTTTCGAAGCAGACCGCAGGACAATTAACATAACCATTAACTCCTTTGACACTGAGCTGACCAAAGAGCAACGTGCGAAGCTCTTCCCCGCATTTGGGAGATTGTTCCCTGAAGGAAATAACGCCCTCGCAAAGGCTGACGACATCGAACAAGTCCGACTGGTCTGCGACAACATCTCCGAGTACCGGTCTTTCTTCGACAGCTCTGCATCGGCTAGCCACGATGCTGGGGAGTTGGGCGTTGCAGCACAACTAGAAGACAGATTCTTCCGGATGGAAGTACATCTGAATAAACAGGCATTCATGCAACAGTTTCAGTACGGTGTGTTCTATAGCTACATAAAGCTAAAGGAACAAGAAATTCGAAACATTACGTGGATAGCAGAGTGCATCGCTCAAGACGCGAGGGACAGGATACAGGACTTTATACCAATCTTTTGATGTCTATTGTTACTCATGTCTACTCGCATAATACACTTCCCTTGTCAAGGCGTTTACTACGGGGGCCTGACTTCAATGATAAAGGCGTGCAAGATCCGCGATATTGGAAGCCAAGTCATGTCATGACACCCTGGGATGGATTGCTGTCGCGACTTGCGCCGTTGGACTGCTGCGAACCTTCTCGTGGATTGCATCCAGTGGTCCACCGTTTCCGTCAACACGTGTAGTGGTGCTCGAAGTCCGCTCCGAAATTGTCTGCAAGTTGGTCGCTGCACCACAGTTGCTGCATTCGGTGGAATTGGCTGCTTCCTTCACTGTAGCCTTTCTCGCCAACCTCTCTTCCATCCAGGGACCGGCGCTGCTCAAGTCGCAGCCACCTGCGCTCGTGCACGTGCAATTTCCGCCAAGAACAGCAGGAAGATTATCACCATCCACAATTCGCAAAAGAACCTCCTTGTAATCCTTTCCGAGGATGTCGACCTTCTCCACGGTTTCCTTTGCGAGCCAGGGTTTTATAATGGACCAAATGAACGTGAAGGAGGGTGGCGCGTTTATGATGGCAAGTTGGCCCATGCTACACGACGAACGAATGAAAAAGGCAGGAAGACAGGTATCTGTGAAGGACATACGCCTCTGGGTAATAGTCTTGCGATATCTGGAACGACATTTGAGCGAGGGATTTCACTTGCCAAAATTGCGAAAGGCTGTACACAAACCGTTCTCGTCATGAAGCGAGCCTACGACAATTCAAGACTTACCCGAATCCTTTGAGATCAACGATAACGAGAGACTGGTCGATGGGGCGACCTGCTGCTCGGGAAGCGGCTGGTAGAATCTCGCGAGTGAGGGCATCTGCGTTCACCACGATAGATTCCACAAGCGTTTCTGGCGTAACGTGTTTGTAGAGCTCCGGGAGGTTCAAACCACCAAAAAATTGTATGTTCACGGGTCGCCCTTTCTGCTCTCCAGGTGTAAGATACTGCCCTTCGCACGTCGATGCCCCACTCACCTTGTCTGTCTGACAAGAAAAGAGTGAAAAGGATGGAAAACGTCTGTTGAAAGATACACATACCTTGTGGAAGTACATTGACCACGACTTGAATACCTCCTCGCGACCGGGATACTTGAACAGCGGGTGGTAACATATGTCAGGTATCTCACAAACTCCTGTCACTCACATCGAATGGGTCCATCCTGTTATTGAGTTCATCAATACCGACTCCCGACACGGTTTGTCTCCAGCGCTGACAGTTCTTCATCATCTTCTTTGATTCGTTGAGATTGAACTTTCGTGCTCGCAAAAACCGTCTGGAATACGTCCCATGTTTGTGCTTAGCGTACTTTGCGCACGACAGTCCTACGTACTAGGGCATTACACACTTACAGTAACGTCGAATCGTCTGTACCGATGGAATCGCCCTCATGCAGGATACCATCGGCAAACAACTGTTCACGAAAGGTCTTGAGGGTGTCAGCTTGCTGAGGAGACAGCGACAAAGACCGCGAGTCAGAAATGGACATGGTGGACTGTTTAGGAAGACCGGTGGGTACACTTGCGATTTATGAGCTGGGCATCAGGTCGTAAGAATAGACCGATCCGCTGTCGGACCGCCTTGCCAACCGAGAATTACGGATAGATCCGCAGTTTCACAGATCCTCACAACGCACAAGCTAAGAGGACCTTGCTGTGCATTATGGAGCCGACGCCGGCGAAGTGCCCACGCTGCTAGCTTGAGACGAGTCGAGTCTTGAACGAGACATACTCCCGGGAATCCTTTGCGACATCCGGTTGGTGTGTGGACCTACGCTGGTCTAGCCAAGTTGAAAACATGGGAAGACGTACTTGGAATTCACGTGTCAGTCACCGAGAGCCGGGACTGGCGCTCGTCTTGTCGCTTCCAGTACGGTCCTGACGCATTGTTTTCGCACTTGGGAACTGGCCCTGCCAAAGTGAAGACGGGAGTCGTTCCTACCTGGTCCAGCGCAGTCTCGGCACTCCATCCACCATATCGCGTGCGCTGTCTTGAAGGCACCATGACAACACCTCGTCAGCAAATTGCTGGAGTACAGGATCCCGTTGGCTTCAGCAAAGGAAAACACCGTGACTGCCGCCCGCCTCTCCAGATACAGGACGTGATCTGCAACTTCATCCTGCCGTCGTCCAGCCTGGTCGCTATTTACAGGTGTGATCGGGCGACGGTCATGATTCGTCATGCAGTGCTTGGGCCAAGAACTGAAGAGAGGGGTACCAATATCGGGTGCTATCTCGCACACTGACCACCATGTATATTGCCGGGCTTCATCTTTCGATGCCTTCCCCTCAAGGAGTCGAGGTGTTGGCAGTTTCTACCACAGCAGACCTCTTCAGATATCTTTTCTGGTGGCTGAAAATGCGGAAGGGTGTCACACAAGTGGAGGGCGGCCTCCCTGTCCCAGATATCGCTCGGCATTCACCCTTGAACAAGCTCGTATTTCCAGTCCAATCTCTGGCAGCGTTACTCCCACCTGTGATTTACTGTGCCGCGGTGGTATTCAACAACTTCCAACAACCAACGTGGTTGTTGAAGCTCGCCTTGCCGGAAGATATCATTCGACCGGAGTGGCAGACTTCGGTCAGACTCGTGGCCTGTGCTGCTAGCTTTTCTCTGAAATATGTACTTGGTCGAATACTCTCTTACTCTGACGAGCGCTGGCGAATGATGGGGGTAAGTTTCCCATTTTACCCTGGTGCTGCTGGTTGATACCTTATTTTCAGCGTTGCGAGAAGCCCAAGACGACTCAGACGGGCCCGTACGCCATTGTCCGTCACCCTGTGTACAGGTGTGTTCTACGTCGGAAACACAGCAAGGGTTGACCTTGTCTCGCAAGTGTGATGCTTCTGCAACAAGTGCTCTACTCGGTTATGTATTGGTCCTATGTCCCTCTCGCTTCTCTAGGTGTTCTTGCTGGCGTGTTCGCAATCAAGATACCTCTCGAGGTACAATTCGTGATTCGGGTGCTCTTTATCAAAAGAACTGACGAAACCAATAGGAGAGAGCCGCTCAGGAAGATGAGGCCATCGGAGATGACTACACCGAATATATGAAAAGAACTCCAGCTAGGATCATCCCGCGCGTATGGTAGGCACGGGGAGCGTGAATTCTTTGTGGTCTCTTCTTTCCCGATACGTTTTTCCATGACCGAGGGGTAACATTGGGCTTGCAGTTGTTGGTTGCAATGTACGTTAACGCTGCCGAGCATCAAGTTTCAATGATCTTTGGGATGTTAATACTAGGTTTTTGACTTGGTCCTCCTCCATCCCAACGAGTGCACGCTGCCCACCAACTGAAGCCCTCACATCGTCCATGACCGCCTTCACATCTTTCCATCCGAGACCAGTCCATTCAGCAACAAGCTTTCCGCTGAAGTTGCTTTTCAGCCAGGCTCTCGCCTGTCTTTCTTGCTCCATCGCATCCCATTCTTGCTTTTTGCCAAACGCCACGAGTGCCTCTTCGACTGCGTCTAGGTGGGATCCTCTTTCGGGCGTCGTTGGACTTTTGTCCCGAGCCCAGAAAAGAAAGTTGGTGTACATGCTGCGACCGTCGACTGACTTGTTGAACGCATTCATCCTCGAGGGAACGTGGAGTCGACGGGGGTCAAAGAACCGCGAGGTGATGGCGAACTCGAATGTTTCCTCCACCGTATCAAATCCCTTCATCCACCTATCCATAGACAGTCCCATGAAGTCAAAGGTCAGCCGAGGGGAGGCTGTGAGATGGAGCTGGGGGTTTGGATGAGGACTCGTGACCTGATGGGATTGAGAACACCGAAGCGTTGAACGTGCGGGTGCGACGATCACCTTTAGCCCGTAATGGCTCAGTATCAATCCATGACTCTTTGCGATGGCTCCCATGATGATGCCGAGATCGCCATAGCCATGGACGACGGTAACGCACTCTGCTTCCTGTTCGTTGACACACACTCTGACATCAACCTGACAATACAAGCGGTCTGAAGGCAGAGGTTGCGCAGAATGCACCAGCCAATCCCCGTGATCGATGTCGACAGCATAGTTGGACGTCTTGTTTCCCTCGCACTCGATCCTCTTCACTGCGCCAAGGACGCGGCCGATCAGCTCCAGAGTGATTTCGGTGTGAGTCAGGGGACAGGCTACGACAAAGTCGATGTCCCCGTGGTCCTCCTTTTGCGGTCTTTCCGGGGGGACTTTGACGATCGCAAAGAGAGTCAGGAGCAGGCTTGTAAAGTGGGCTTTGAGGGTCACGTAGAGCGGGGTAGGAAGTCTGGGCAGAGAATCTGGAGGCAGGACTTGCAGAAAGGCTCTGCCCCCCATGGGATGTTCGCAGCGCCAAACGCGAACCCTTGATCCATCGCTCTCCTGTACTTATGGGTTCGCTCGGTGAGACGATCCTCGAGAATAGCAACTTGGTGGCGCTGGCGTATGCCCTAATGTAGATATTATTCGGAGTTTTAAATTTGATCTGCTCAAAATAATTTGGACTAAATAATTTACGCAACACATCCGCCGTCAAGTACCCATGCATGTCCCCTTGCAAATAGATGTATAATAAGTAGGAAGCAGTGTTGAACCCATGGTTCGTGCGTAGGAAACGTGCTCTGAACCACAATTTTCTTCATGATCGTCGGTTCTGGAGCTAAACGACAAGGCACGCCTTGAGCGTCGAAACAGGCAGGACGCCCCCGCGAGCAAATAAGAGACTTATGGTCCGTCAGTCCCTCTTCCTTCACCTTGCGTTTGACCGCTTCCATGACCTCGTTCACCGCCGTACGGTCAAAGTCCCCCCGTGCCTTCATCAGCCCTTCTACAAATGGTATGCACGGCCCGTGGACCTTGGCGAACGCCCAAAACGACAGGAAAGCCATGCTCTTCGACGCCTCCAGCATCGCTAGAATGTGTTCCACGACCTCAAAGTGCTTCTCCAGCTCCTTGTCTGGCTTGAACTCGCCAAAGAAGGGGAACATGGCACTGATGTGCCTTGATGCGCTCCGTCGCCGCCGGCAGGCGCAACTTCGGCGAGTTCGCGAGCGCGGTGAGGTACGTGACGAGGAAGGTGCCCAGTAGGTCGTCCACCAGTAGTTCGAACAGGAGCGGCTCGACGAACTGCTGATCGGACATGTAGTCCTTCATCATCGTCCCATGATGCCATCATACCAAGCCACCTGGAAGAGCTGCTTCGTGACCGGCTTGAGGTCGTTGAAGACGATCGCGACAAAGGTCTGCATGCACTTCTTGGCGACATCAAGATTACCGTCGATGGCGTCGTTGAGCTTCTCGTTGATCGGCAATAGATACCTTTCGGAGACGAGTGGTTCGAGCTTGCCAAGCAACGCCTCCGTGTTATCAGCCGACTTGATCTGATCGTTGGCGAGTGCGAGACAGTACTCTGCCAGGCCGGCGACGACCTCATCCGGCTTTTCTGTCTGTCTCTTGAACTCTGTCTCGACCACCTTGGTCCATTGGTCCTGTACCCCCCGCATGACCCGGCTGATCTCCTCCACGACCGCGCGCGAGAATAGCGCCCTGTCCGCTCTCCATCGCCGCGTCGATCTGCTGGCTCCTGGAACAAGATGATGGCAACCTGGGTGCCGTAGAGACCACTGCTGTCCACCTCTGGTTGCATCGACCGCGTTGTGAACTCCTGGATCTCGGTCTTCATGAGGGTGGCAGACCACTCGTCAAGTTTCCTCACAATCAACTTGAGGTAATCCTCGATCAGGCTTTGTTCCTCGCCGTCGAGAAGCGGGGGATCGATGAGTTCGGGAGGCACATCGAGTTCTTTCATAGATGCAGAAGAATGTTCGCCTCGGATTCGCAATTGACAAGACGCTGAAGCGTTGCATTTAGATTCCTGTGGTATTCCTTGACGTAAAATGTGAACATGTCGTAGCTGGGCGGGAAGCATGGGACGACATCACTCTCGATGAGAATGAGGTCCTGATATATAGCCGAGATCATCCAAAAACACGCCAGGATCCCGGTTGTACCGCTCATAACATTGATCGAACGCGGCTTGGATGGTTTCAGCGATGGTTTTGCTGATCTTGGAGCGATAATGTTTGATGACGCGAGCGTTAGCCTGGATGAATCTGAATTTAGAAGCAGCGTCCAACTTGGCGGCCTTTTTGACGAGTCGGATGGCGATTGTCTGAGGAAATCTAATGTTAGTTGACGACATCGCCAAGGAAGCGGACACGCCTTTTCATCCTCTCTTCCCTCAAACTCGGCAAATCTTGATCAGCTTGACGACGACATCCGGATACCCAGCGTGAACAAGCGGTAGAATATTGCGTGCCCAATCTATGAGATAGGATTCAAAGTCAACTATCAACTGTGAAAGTTGCTCGAACACCTGAACTAACTTTTGACGAGATCCGGCAGAGGCCTGCTTTGCCTGGTGCATCGTTTGATTTTGGAAGGCCTCGAGACGATTGATTTGAAAGTAGATCTGGAGCAGGTTGTGTGCGGGCCCGACGAGTTCTTCACTGTCCGCAGCGAGCATTTCCTCGAGCACGTCGAGCTTGGAGTTCACCTCCAACAGGTTGTTGACCATTTCCACCGTCTGCTCAAAGTTACGATGAACCATGGAAACCTGAGCACGAACGCGTTGGGGATTCAGCGCATACGTGCGCATTCAAAAGCCACCGTACGCGACTGATCTGGTCAAACGTCGACACGACGCTCTGTGGGTCCGAGCTCAGTCTATCGATGGTATGCATCTCTTCCTTGAGAACTTGGACGTAGTTTGGCGTGCTGAGGAGCTTCTTGAGCCCCTCGCGCGTAGCATCCAGTTGTTCCTTGACGCCGCTTTTGAGCCTAGCGTCGATGGAGGCCTTTTCTGTCTCGAGCTTCTTGCGGAAGGCGGCAACTTTGATGAGAGCGTTGGGCGGCAGACACCTGGGCAGCGACCATCGTCATGGTGGGCAAGAGGCGCGATGTGAACGTCTGGCAGTGGTAGTGAGGCTAATTGCTGGTTGGTAGTCACCTTAATGCACATTCTCAAGGAGGGTTCTCGGCCGCACTTCGCATCAACGGCGAGTGCTACGCCGGGCGTTCGCGACCGAGTCGATACAGGACAAGGACGTGGTCATTGTCGGAGGTGGCCCGGTCGGCCTAGCCTTGGCAAGCGCATTGGGCAAGTTCATACTGGTGTCATACGATTCCGTGCACTCATTGTCACAACAGGATCGAATCCCCTCGTACACGAGTCCATCAAGGTCGCACTTATCGATGCCGGGGACCTAGCCAAAATTCGCGACTGGCCGCTTCCAGCGGACACGTTTTCAAACCGAGTCAGTTCGATCACGAATACGTCGAGAGCTTCCTTAGAGTGTGAGCATTCGACGCGTGGCGGGGGATCTCTTGCATTAAACCCGCGCAGGCACTGGTGCATGGGTGCCGCATATGTGGACGGTTCTCGGACTAGCCCCATACGAGAGATTGGCAGGTGAGTCGAGTACACGTGCGCTCGCGGACCACTTGGTACGACTTTGGTATAGATTTGGGATGGCATTTCGGATGCACGCATCATCTTCGACGCTGCAGAACTTCCTTCTGCTAGCAGCGCTGAGTCCAGCGAGATGGCAAGACTGACCGAGAACCTGAACTTGCAACGCGCCTTTCTGCGTCACCTCGAAAACTTGGACTGCGTCCATTTATTGCAAAACACCAAGGTTGAGTCGATCCAGCCCCAGGCCGAGAGTGGATAGCCTCTAGTCCACCTGTCGGATGGCACGACTATCCGTGCGAGACTTCTTGTAAGTTCCCTGTTGCTGTGATCCATTCTTGCTACAGACTGTCTTCGAGGTAGGTGCAGACGGGTTCAATTCGCCTGTCCGCACGTACGCTGGAATTTCCTCCTATGGATGGTCATACGACACGCAAGCTGTAGTCGCTACACTGAACCACCCGCCGCGAGGCACATTCGAGAAGCCTAATCACACGGCCTACCAAAGGTTTCTTCCGACTGGCCCCATCGCCTTCCTCCCCTCTCCCCAACGGTCTCTTCTCTGGTCTGGTCAACTAGGCAGCGTTACGCAAATCAGACCCTGCCGTATTGGCTAGTATGATCAACGCTGCATTCCGGCTGCCGGACGTATCGATCCGGTATCTCCACGATCGTATCCTGGAGGCAGACGAAGCAGGCAAGACCCTTTCACGCGATGCAATAGTCGATGAGATCGCATTCAGGGAGAGATCCCACGACATTTCAAAGTACTCCGCACATGCCTCCGTAACGTCCACCTTCTCAGGTGGTATTCCCCCGAACGATGCGGATTCCGTCTCGCCTCTCGTCTGTTCTGTCTAGCCTGGTACGATTGCTAGTTTCCCCCTCAGATATAGCCACGCAGAAGCATATTTGGGTGACGGCGCAGGAGGTCGCACAGTCCTTGTAGGCGACGCAGCACACACTATCCATCCCCTCGCAGGACAGGGCCTTAACCTAGGTCTGGGTGATGTCGAATGTCTCGCGCGTTGTATCACGCAGACATTAAGGCATGGGGAAGGCATAGGTCAGTAGCGTTCATTTCCCTTCGATACATTTCGGCAAGGTGTTGAATCTGCCCAAGGTTGCTACACAGCTCTTCGTTCCTACGCAAGCGAGCGCTATTTTGAAAACCACAAGGTCATGTCTGCGGTGGACAAACTCGACAAGCTGTACTCGTCAACACTCGAACCGATCGTCTGGGCACGTTCGGTGGGCCTCGAGGTACTGAACGAGCTAGATTCCGTCAAGGCTGCAATCGTGTTGAGTGCTGGAGGCGGTCGATTCAGGAGATCCGGATGGGAGTGGAATCTTCTTGCGCAGGGGGTAGGGGGATTTGCCACTGGACTGAGTGCTGCGAGGATGCTGAGCGAAAGGATGAAGGGAGTATGGCATGATTTGCGCATGTAGATTCAAGTGTTGGCCACGCTAGGTATCTTCACCCGTGTTTATCTCGCGGTGTTGGCCTGAGGAATCCCCGGTATGATACCATTGGCTGAGCCTATCTGTCTCGCATTACTCTTTGACTCAGTGACAAAACTTGTCTGCAATAAGGACAAAGATGCCTGGGCTCTCTGGTTGTCCTTCCATTGGCACCCGGGTGAGCTTTAAAACTCAGCGGCTCTGAAGATGCGCACTTTAAACTCCGCATGATCCTCGGCATCGCTGTCGGTGTCAGCTCGTGAGGAATGTCCAAGTTTGCGCCCCACCGCAAGTCTCTCAACAACCCTCGGGCGACGTCGACGACCGTGTGCCAGAAATGTCTGAAAACTGGTAACGTTTCGAGTTTGCTCCTCTGCGCGCGCACTCCGGACGTGAGACTGAGAGGTTCGTCCGCAGGTCACTTCATCTACGAGTGTAAAGCAGAGCGCCCATACGTCTCGCGCCCTTCTCGAACGGAAATGCTCGAAAACCCAAGAGTACTGGCCAAGCTCAAGGCCGACGGGAAGCCCTCCGTAGACGTGCCAGAAGAGTTCAAGAAGAAGTGTGTTTCAAGTTTCTAGCATCCAGGATTGTCTCACTGACTCTCGTCCAGAAGCGGTACGGCAAACCTGATCTTGGAAGCCAAGGAGAAGGAGAGGGAGAAACAAAAGGCGACCGAGTCGGACAGCCGTCAGAGGAAGAAAACTCGGAGGTTAGCACCGCCCTTTATTTTTTTGTATGTCGTCTCAACACCCTGACATGCGCTGTCGTAGATCAAGCCGTTCGTCCGACTCTGAGTCATCCTCGTCGGATTCAGAATCCGAGTCAACCTCGTCTGCATCAGATTCGAGTGCGTCGGACTCCGATTCAGGTTCAGGCTCAAGTTCAGAGTCTTCACGCTCTCGAGAGCGCGATAGAAGGAGACGCATTCCTCGGAGGAACTATAGCCGGAGTCGTTCTGGTTCACCGTCTCACACTTCAGATAGTCCAAGAGAACGGGATTGATTCGGGATCATGTATCGTCATTCACGAAATGTATAACACCGCAATGCTCGTCGATTCAGTCGCAACCGCTGAGGCCCGACACTCGGGTGTTCATAAGGAGTGCCACGATCAGCCTAGCGATGCACAACAGCCTTAGCTGCGTTCTGGACATACGGACAGATCACCTACCCATACAGACCGAGCACCTCGGCGAAGATCAGAATAAGCACCATGGACACGAATATGCGTTGCTCATGGACGTATGCACGAACGCACTATTTTGAATCAGCGACACCAAAAAGGAACGCAAGTGAACGTCACGCACCGAGTCACCGACGAGACCGATCGCATAACCAGCAGCAATGCCGGTAAAACCACAGGAGATGCCTGCCCCAAGGTGAATAAACCCAGCAGCGAGGGGATAGTCTTTTGCAGGGTTCACTGCGGGAATCCAGAATAAGCAATGGCAATTCGTGATGACGCATGACTTGACGAGGACGAACGTGAGCCTGCGATGAGCACCGACACCACCAATCCGTAGACTGCGATGATGCCAGACATGACGACCGGCACCAGAGACTGGCATGACAGAATCACGATCAGGAGGGGTTCGCAGGCGAAACCGTGCGGGAAGCTTGCCTTCATGATCAACTCTGGTTTGAACGTACCCAGACCAGCGATGCCAATACCGGATTTAGCGGTTCCAAAGGCAGCACCGACAGCTACACGACCGAATTAGCGCAACTGGGAGGGACGTGTGTCCTGGACGCACTGCTGAATATCATCTGCAAACGTCAATACGGGGAAGTGAGCGAAACAGTACGAAAAACTGCTCTTTTGCACGACAACTGACCGCAGAAGCAACTCCAGCAAACCCGAAGAAAGGAGCGTACGGCGGACATAGTTCAGATGACATGGCAACTGGCGTATATACGGCGAAAGTTGTGTCTGAATTGAAGCTCACTAAGTGACTGAGTGGACGCGCGAACTGCGCCGTGCGGTCACGTGCTACCTTGTTAAAGTGTTACCAAATGCAGTACATGTAACAGTATGCATCGAATTGACCACCACCACACGACAAAAACTTAAGATTCAGGGAGAAAGCTACTACAACAACACTCCAGAATGACGAACGACACACGCAAAGACCCCCGCGCAGGTGAAACTAAAGAGTAAACCTGAACAGGGGACTGTTGTCTCCACTCTCCTTGAACTCTTCCCTGTCGACTTCAGTGATTCCACACTCGCGGCACATCCGCTCTCTCTGCCTGTTCTGTCTGTGGCAATCCCACATCATGAACAGAGATAGTAGTATCCTGGCTTGCCGTCAACCAACTCGACGGGCGGAGAACATAATGGGGAGACGTACGTCATACATAGACAAGCGATGGTCGTCTGGAGGCCGATATGGAACCGTGGTGGGTCGAAGAAAATGAAAGAAGCACATATTCTGCGACATTTCCACCAGATCACTAGATGTCACGGAAGAACCGATGTCACTCACCCGCCTAGATTTCCAAACCCATTGACCATTGCAATGGCAACACCACGCTTAATTTCGCCTCCAGCATTCGAACTGACCCATGCCAGGTCGATAGGCACTGTCAGATAAAGGCCCATGGGGACGAGCACAGTGCCGAAATATGCAATTCCTGGACGCGTTTGTGTGTATAGGACCACATATCCTATTATAGCAACCAATGCACCACATATCACGAACGGTCCGCGAAGCTGGCGTCTGTCAGAATAAATCGCGCAGGTGACCGTGCATATGCAACCCGCAACGAAAGGTGGAACGGAGAGAAGCTCAGCATTAGCAGCAGAGTAACCGAGGTCGTTTATGATGGTTGGCAAGAAAAATGCGAACCCATAAGCAGGGATCACCAAGCTAACCGGCGCGAATGTCAAAAAATCACCCTGCATACAAAGCCTTGCCGTCCACATACCCAATGTATAAACCAAACTGGACGTAGATCTTGTAGTCCTTGAAGGCCTGTAAAACAAACTTGCTGTCATAATGTGTAGCGAGTCCTTGCGCGTCCTTCTTCAACAGATCAACTACGTAACGTCTTTCATCCTCCGTCAGGAATGACGCTGACGCTGGGTCCTGAACAGGGATGAGAAATAATGAAAACTGGGTGTATGGATGCACCAACATCATACATAAAGAAGGGGGCTGCGAATGCCACGACCACCGTGGCTGTGGATATCCATGTCAGATCATCGCCGTCTTACGCGAATCGGAGGCATACCAAGGCCTTCAAGGCAGAACTAGCCACGTCGGATGAGTGCGTTGGATTCCATTGCCAAGAATAACTCACGATCCACTGCCAGCCATGGAGGCCACCGATCCTGCCAACAAAGAATGAACTTGGTCAATCGGGCCAAAGACTCCCGGAAAGGACTGCTTACCCTTCCATTTTTATAATGCCATAGCTTTCGGTGATGAGCAACACGTTATATCGATCAAGGGCGTAGACTTACGCCAGAAGGCCAGCAAAAGCGCCGCCCATGATTGCCGCAGAGATGAATAATGCGATACCTTTTGCCCGCTCAGAGCGTGGATACCACAATGAAACGTAGTAAGCCAGGCCTGGAAGTAACCCGGCCTCTGCCAAGCCGAGGAAAACCCGAATGCTGAAGATCAAGGTAACGTCAGCGGTCGTGTTTCAGTATCTTTTCTGGCTCGTACACGATGAGCTGTTCGTATGTCTTCACGAGACACGTCAAAGTCGCGACTGTACCCCAAACAACCATGATTGCAGGCACTACACCAAACATCCGAAATCAGAATACGAAGCTGCGTGGAAAACGTGTCCTACTTGCGCCATCGAGATGGTCGAACGACCTTGAGCACAATATTTCTGTAAATAATGTAGGGTTCACGTATGAACAGTATCTCGTCTTGACTCACGATGGAATTTGGGCAAGACAGTACGGAACCTAAGCAACTGTTAGCCGTGCAGTAGACATGTAAATAAAATGTGGATTCGCACGAAAAAGATTGCAGAAACAATGTTGTATCGTAGTCCGGTGAGATTCAGGTCCGTCGACATGCCCGCAATTTTAGCATTGGCTAAAAATCCTAAGTTGCACAAACACATTAAGATATGAATAGTACTTGCCAATATTAACACGATCCCTAAGGCAAGATATTACTCAAGCAAAAAGAGGTGATCCAGTTCCAACTCACAAGAAGGAGAGGAAGTACAACAACGAGATGGGGGGAAGGATACGCCAGTCTAGTTTTTTCATTATCCTGGCATGTTCCTTCTCGCTGACGTCTATGGCGTCCCAAACATCGGGAGCCTTGATGGCGGTCTCCTTGCGGTGGATACTATCCGTGTCGGTACCAACCTCGAGGTTGCCAGGAAGTAATCGGGGCATACCAGCAATTCGAAGCGAGGCAGGGACATGGCCTCTGGTTACCATCTTTATTTTATGTCCCATGAACTTCTGAAACGGGGTACACCATGAGTACGTTCCCAAGACGAAGACTCATTTTGGGACTCAAAACAGGTCGGCGCTTCACGCATCACATTCCTTTAATCGATTTCTGTGAGATGGAAGTGCGCAGTTGAAACGTCGGGTCAAAAAGCTGACCATCGTTTCGCAGTGAAACATATGTGCAATATGGAAATTGTCCGATGGGGTTAACGTGGGCGCGGGTTACAATCCCTGTTTACTGTTTTAACCGCCTTGACCCAAGTAATGCACGATGACGCATAAACCAACAACGGGAAGAACACTACCAATGCGGCTCCCGCGGGACTTTGGAGTATGGAGGAGCTGCCCAAGAGCTTGGTGGACAATGGATTGACAGAGCGTTGCTCCTCGGCCACCTCGGACAAACTGAAAGGAAAGTACATTTTCCAAGCCTGGTGCCATGTTCAGTGCATAAGTAGCTCTGAAATGTGTGTGTAAACACAACGAAGAGGGTGGAAACGGATAGATAAACGTCGATCATGATCACATGATGCTTTGGCACTAAACGTTGACAAAATGGTACTTGCTTCCTTGCCAGTGCAAGGAAGGAGACGGGGATATATGTACTTTTGGAAGGTGCATAGATAGTCTACTTTTTCTTGATTGCCCTTAGACGTATAGTTTCATTGCCGATAAAGACACCCTTGTAGACCGTGTGAGCGGGGGTTCAAAGGTACGAGGTGAGACCTACCTTTCCCTTGTACGGCTCGGGGGGGCGTAGCCTCCGAATTTTGGCAGCAAAGTGGCCCAAAGCGACGTTGTCTGTGCTGGTAAGTACGATCTTGGTGGGCGAAGGAACCTCGGCAGTGATATGAGCAGGGATGGGGACAAAGATGTTGTGGGAGTGACCGAGTTTAAGGTTGAGCCTCTTGCCGTTTCCACCTGCGACGGTTCCCCGTGGGTCGTCCTCTAATGCAGCCCTGAAGCCGACGCCGACGAGGTATAGCGGTTTAGAGAAAGCAGTGGTGACGCCGGTGATGGCATTGTTTATCAAAGAACGCGTCGTTCCCCACATAGCGCGCTGATGCTTGACCGCGCCATCCTCGACAGAGAGAGACAAGACATCCGGCTGGGGGAAGGAGAGGTGCATGTACGGCTCGAGCGGGACGGCCGTTTCGCCAAGAGGGCCCCTGATGACGAGGGATGTCGGGGACTGCGTGAGGGTGACATTGGGCGGTACCGCGACGGGCTGCTTGCCAATGTTTGAGATGAACCCGCTCACTCGCGCGGACGTGCTGAACCGTCGCAGCATATTCATGGCGAACCCGTCAGTTTGGGCGGAGTCTGAACATACCACTTGTCTTTCATATACCACAACTCCACGATCGCTGTCGTAGTTAGAAATGCAAGTTGTTGACGCATCACCATCCCCTCAGTTCCGAACCGGCGTCGGCTGCTCGATATCCTTGGTGCCCTGAACGTCCTCGGGTGAGAACAGGCGTGTAGCGTCTTGTTCCAAGTAGGCACGCATTGTCAGTCCTCGGCTACGTTCACCCAAGGGACGTCCCCGGTTTGTTATACTGCTCTCTGTAATCTTTGGCCTACACTCCATCACGGAGGCAGCTATGCCATGCCACACCTCGGTAGCTAGACTTTGGCTTGCCCCGTCCACACCAGAAACTTGAAGGACAAGTCTAAGCCTGTCCGGGTTGCTAGTCCGATCGCTTTCATGGTCGTGTTGCCATATCTTTAGCCAGACTGTGTCGGCAGATGACCATGTGTCTCATTTCCACCGGCGGTACTCACGTAGGGGAGACTATGCTGCAGGGATCGTCCTGATCTTGGCTTGCAAGCCATCGTGATCCAATGGCACAGTTCCCCGTGTTGGTTGCATGTGTCGAACAGGCAGTTGCGGACTTCTGTCACACCCAACACGCTTGAGGTGACGCGCAGTGCCCTACTATGGCCTCGTCGTAGGCTTCGGCGAGCAGCTGCATGCGTACCTGCAACCGTCGACAGGATATTCACGTAGCAACGCGCCAAACTGGCGTGCACCCGGGGTAGAGTGAGCCGCATGCGAGACGCGCGCGCAAAGTGCAAGCCGTACATCAGGACGGGTTGCTTCTGAGCCGGGACGGATGGTCTCCCGGGGGTGCATTTGCGATTCCCCGCCCGCCGAGTATGTGGGGGATGGTCGGAGCAGAGTGGTATGACACCAATGCAGCAAAGCAGCGTCGTGAGGAGCGATGTCTCAGGATGGCAGGTACACTTAAGCCTGGAGTACAGCAGGCTTGTTCACGTCCGCCGCGCTGCCCTGGCCCCAATCCCACCGAACCCTCGTCACAGCCCGTTTGATCTTCTCCTCGTCCCCCCACTCCAGCTCAACCTTTCTCTTCCACCCACCCCCTCTCTCAGGACTTCGCGTCACCTTACGCGCTCTCGCAAAAGATCATTATGGCAGCCTACTACGCCAGTGACTCTGTGCTCACCCATGCGACCTCCTTGCACCCTTATGGTCAACCCAACGATCCAGACCAACAGCCTCAGAGCTCTACCATATATAACCTACCTACAGACTCCGAGGGCGAGGCGGAGGTGGACGAGCTCGAATCCGACACGGGGTCAGAGCAAGGGGCCAGCGGATCCACTTCTCAGAATGCTGCAGGAAAAAGAATGGGGGAACGCGTCCCGGGAACAACGTTGCTCCCCATTTCCAGAGTCGAGAACATTGTCCAGGCAGATGGTACGTCTCTTCCCTCTCGGGGAACAAACGGTGTTGACACGATTCCACCTCCGTCTCCCAAGGTATTACAACCAATCTCTCCATGTCAAGGGAGGCTTCCTTTGTCCTCTCCGTTGCAACGGTTCGCGTTGCCCCCGCCCTCTCTGATTCAGGGGTTTATACTCTCTCCTAGGAAGAATTCGTAAAACGTATGGTCCAAGCTGGCCACCGACAAGCCGCTGCGTCCCACAGAAGTGTTGTCAACTATGTAGACATGGGTCAGTCCAGCGTCACTCGTGCACCCGCTTTCGTTGACTGCCTCTAGCCACTTCCACTCAACAGTACCAAGAATTCAGGTTTCTCCGAGGCGAGTTCTTCCTTGATCCAGCCCACTATCATGCAATGATGTACTGTATCACTTCAGATACCATCCCCGAACCGGTTTCACTTTCCGAGGCACTAGAAAGACGAAAGACAAAGGAAAAGGAGGATCTAGAGACAAATCCCGCTATGTCTTCGGCACTCCAGTCTGCCTTCCCAGGGTCGACGTCCTCCGGTCATCTGAATGGCAAAATAAAGTCTAGAAGCCGCCAAGTGAACGGAAAGGAAAGGGGGAGCGTGAGTGCAGCTCTGCAAGGAGAATATGGGCGGCAGCCGGGGATATTTGATCCGCCGGATGATCCCACTTCGGTGAATATTCTCAGAAGTTCCAGTGGGAGGGTTATACGGAGTACGAGAGCTGCTCGCCAGGACGAAGCGGCTGACGATGAGAGCGGGATGACCAACGGTTTCGTATATGCTAGCGACCCCCACTCTTGGCCTGGCTCAGCATCACCGAGACGACTGCCAACGTTGAACAGATCCCCTCACGACGTTCTCAACTCGACGCCAGCGTCTTTCGCGCCTCCCTGGCCCGGTCAGTTCACGGGCCCTGCCAGTGCATTCCTGCAGGACTCTCAGAGTACGTTTGGTCGGATGATACAAACCCCAGGCCGTACTATTTATTCGCAGCACATGCGCTCAGAGAATGGGTCTTACTCTTAGCTGCAGCGTCGTTCGTTCATCCAGGATGTATTCATTACTCATCACTTAATAGCCATGGCCTTCACACGGGCTGTTTCAGACGTTTCACAGTGATTCCCAGATTCCCAAGCCCTACAATTACGGTTCGAGGCATCAGCTTAGGGAGGGCACGCCCATGAGCCAAGGGCCCCCAGGATTGAAGCGATCTTATCTTATCATTAAAGCCTGTGAACCAAAACTGATGAGATCAAATTCCATGTCTGGGGGCGGGGGGCTATGCTGCAGTTGGACACAACTTGAAGATGGGAAGCGCTGAGCTGGGATTTCGACTACCGATTGTCAACATTGCACCGTACTTGAACGCCCAATCGCCGGCCAACAGTGCAGAACGGGAGGCGGTGTCCAAAGCACTCCATTCAGCCTGCGTGGAATACGGCTTCTTTTATCTCGACGTCTCTCAATGCATCGAGCTCGCCGAAGCAGAAGAGCTCACACGACTTGCCCGAGAATTCTTTGCTCTCCCCCAGGTTGAGAAGGACAAGATTTCGTTGAAACATCAAGACTTTGCCCGAGGTGCACCGACCATACAAACCGATCCCCCTCGTTCATTGTCTCACTCGTATTGCGACTACAGGTTACCAGAGACTAAAGGAGAACGTCACAAACGGGAAGGCGGACAATCACGAAGGCATCGACTTCTACAAGCCTGTAGAGGACCCAGACAAGTCGAAGCCGCTCTGGGGAGAAAATCAGTGGCCAGCGATCCCAGAGTTCCAGACCAAGTATGAGAAATGGATCGAGAAAATGAAGGAGCTCGGGATGGTCCTCATGGAAGCGCAAGTACCTGCGCCATTGTAAGCGTACGTGAGACTAAGTGGGCCGCCAGGATGGCTT
This sequence comes from Boletellus emodensis, assembly GCA_038089935.1. NCBI lineage: Eukaryota > Fungi > Basidiomycota > Agaricomycetes > Boletales > Boletaceae > Boletellus > Boletellus emodensis. The sequence goes on along the minus strand of JBBPLU010000114.1, from coordinate 29,483 downwards.
ATGGGCTAGGGATGAACGCGGATGAGTGGAACGAGCTTCGCGCGCAGGTGGACGACAGTTTCTGGGTAATGCGGATCATTGGTTCGTTCTCCAGTCGCGTCCGCGGAGCAGACATTCAAGATACCACCTTCCCCGCTTTGTAGGCTATCCGCCCCTTCCCGACGACCACGACGGTTTCTCTTGTGGGGCGCACAAGTGCGTTGGGACACTCGGTTGAACCTTGGAGAAGCATCTAACTCGTCCACAGGGACTACGGGTGTCTGACGTAACTGCAACTCTGACAGGAAGACAAGTTCTCTGACGAGGCAATCTTAGGCTTCTCTATGCGGATCCCACAAAATCAGCTTTGCAAGTGTTCTTACGCAAGGGCGGACACATCCCAAGATCCCTCGATGGACTGCCAGACGAACACGGAGGTGAAGAGGGATTCTGGATTGACGCAGATCCAATTCCGGGATGCATCGTCTGTAACGTTGGCGAGAGTGAGTCTATCTTTGAACTGGAAAGACTACTCGCCCACGATCGTGCAGTGTGGGAGATATGGACAAATGGGCTGTACAAGAGTACTCTGCATCGAGTCGTCCACAGAGGAACGAATTATCGGTATGTTCCGCTCTACCACAGAGCTTGTCGCATCGACTGATCATTTCAGTGTATCGTGCGGTTCCAACTCAACTTATGCTGAGCAGTACTGACTGGCACCACTGAAGGATCCCATTCTTCTTTGAGCCGAACCTTACGGCGTACGTCCAGCCATTGCAAGCTGTAGTACGTGCCATGGCGGAGAATGGCGACACCCCTGACAAGGCTTATACGCCGGTTGTATACGGTGATTTTCTGATGCGAAAAGTGGGCAGTAATTTTGCTATCGATGGCCGAGGAAAGTACGACTAGCGGGACGCCCGTTGGTGGTAGAGTCGTATGATGAGTAGCTACAGGCATTATGTCACGTGCCCATTTATTATCTCCACCAGACTTTGGGGGGAATGAACGCCTCGGTTCGCGGACTGTTTCATCGACATCGATTGTCCCAACATTGGCCACCTTGCAGATCCTTTGTTGTGAGGACGATGTCTTACGAAGCATCACTATCAAAGCTACCTCCTCCATTAAAAGATCTGGTTGCAAACGTGCAAGCAGACGCAGGAAAGACCGATGCCGACAAGTCAGAGGTGGTGGATTGGATAGACAAAGTCGCTGCAGGCGACGTCGTAAAGTCTGAACGTCTCGCGGTGAGTCCATCCGCGAGGCGCGCACTGTCCACTGACGTCCTTTGCGCACTTGAAAACTCTCTCAGGAGTTGGAATCCCTCCTGGTTCCTCGGACGTACGTCGTCGGCAACTACCTCACGGCCGCCGACGTTGCGCTGTACGGCGCCCTTCATCCAAAGCTGGTACGTCATGGACGTTCTTCCCACTGTCTCGTTTCCCGTCTCACTCTGCTTCAAGTCTCAGTTGCAACCGGCTCAATATTACGCGACGCCTGCGATCACGCGTTATTTCGATCACATTCAGACGCGTCCATCTGTACGAAGCGCGGCACAGGCGCTATCGCCCGCGTTTTCGGCCGTCACGTTCGAGCTTGATTCTGCGCCCAAGATCGAGAGGAAGCAGGAACCCAAGAAGAAGGAAAAGGCACCAAAAACCGTCGACAAGTCGGTCGCCGGAGAGTCTACTGCCCCGGTAGCAGCGAGTTCACGGGACAACGCCGGGGAGCCTCCGAAAGAGAAGAAGGAGAAAAAGGAAAAGAAGAAGCAAGTTGATGCTGTCGCTGTCGCTACCGAGGACGGGGGAAAGAAGAGCAAGGGAGGAGCTGGTGGGAAGGCTCCCGCTGAAGATGCTGGTGAACCTATTCCATCCATGATAGATTTGAGAGTTGGCCATATTATCGATGGTATAGTGTTTCCAGATCTCCATCCTCACTAATAATTTGGTCTCGTTCTCAGTGAAGAAGCATCCAGACGCAGACGGGCTCTACATCGAAGTGAGCCTGGCTTTGTACTACGGGCTGCGTTCTGATTTTCTTTGTCACAGCAAATAGATCTCGGAGAAGAAACGGGTCCTCGCACGGTGGTGTCGGGCCTTGTCAATTACATACCTATAGAGGAGATGCATGACAAGTACCTTGTTGCAATCGTGCGTGGATGTTCCTTCTCTCGAGACAGCTGTTTGGATTAACCAGTGGCTATTCAGTGCAACCTCAAACCCGCAACTATGCGTGGTGTAAAAAGCTTTGCTATGGTGCTCGCAGTACGTGCACTCTCCCAGCAATGTGTTTTGTACTGAACACCGTTCACAGGCTACTTCGAGAGATGGAAAGGAAGGAGGTGTCGAGCTGATACAGCCACCTCCTGGATCCAAACCAGGAGAACGGGTGTACTTCGAAGGGCCCGAATATGAGAGTACGTTTGCTGCTCCTTTCGGCCTCGGCCTTTGTTCTAAAACTGCTATCAGATGCACAACCGGTATCTCAGTTGAACCCCAAAAAGAAGATTTTTGAGACCATCCAGCCTGGTACGAATCACCGCATTATCTGCATCAGGGTTTTTTTAACTGGCACACCACCAGGCTTCACAACCTTAGATAGCAGGGAAGCAGCTTGGATCAACCCCACGACCAAGAGTGTGCACAGGATCCGCACCAAGGACGGCATTTGCGTTGCCCCCACTTTTGTTGCGGCATCCCTGTCATAAGATACATTGCGATACGTACGTCATCGGAATACAATAATGGAGGATAAGAAATGTTTCCTGCATTTCGTGTGCCGACTCTCTTTCCCCTGATAAACGATGCGTGTCAAAATGGGGGGCTGCTGGCTTCATTTTGGATCGCCGTCCACGTCAACGTCTATGTTGGGTATGGGTCCGGTGAACCAATACCGGGCGGACAAAATCCAGGAACCAGACGCGAAGAGAAAGATGAATAGTATGATCACCACGGAGTAGTCTGTTTATCGCGCTGTTGGAATGAAAGCGACATATGGAAGCGGATGAACTCACTCATCGTCTGCGGGCTGGGGGTCTGGGTCCAGGGAAAGAACAACATCACCACCATGAAAGCGACCCACGTGATTGCCGTCGTTCCAATAATTCTGGACCACCGCCCAAGGTGAAAGGGTCCGGGTTTAAACTTGTCGTGTCCGGACGTTATGCGGAAGTAGATCGGGGTAACGTAGGAGATATAGAGCCCGATCACTGAGGCACTGTAGAGGAACATAGAGTTTGATGGGCAGCATGAGGTGTTCAACGAAATCACGTACGATGCGAGCGAGTCGAATCCCGTCGCCGAGAAGGACAGCAATCCGCAGATCGCAGAGAGGAGTATGGCAAACCAGACGGCATTCACGGGGGTCTGAGTGTAGCGGTTGATGCGCTTCAACCAGCGGGAGCCTGGCAGCGCGTTGTCTCTGGAGAAGGCGAACACGACTCTGGATGCATCAACGGTCTGGGTGCATCCACACAAGAACTGAGAGTCTCGTCAGGGATGTCTACATCGCAGAACTGAGTGCGCGACAAACCTGAAGTGCAGCCATCGACCACCACAGGACAAACGTACCTTTTCTGCCCAGAACGTTCAGGAAAACATCTCCAATTGGCAGCGTCAACCTCGACTGAATGGTCTGTGGGACCGAAGCCGTTGCGAACGATACCGCGATGTACATTAACCAGCCAAGGATTTCGGTGCTCACGACTCCGACTATAATAGCAACTGGAGCTGCCCAGGACGCATTGGACGTTTCTTCCGCGATGTGCACCGCAGAATCGTCTTGACAGAAACAGTTAGCGAGCCAGGACTGACCACTTGAGACAGTTGGCAACCTACACCCTGTCAAGGACCACATTGGTTGAGTGAAGGATAGGATGAACGCCCAGACATCTGTCTCCATGAACACACACACGCATGATCAAGAGCAGAGACCTACTGTTAGACCAGCCAGTGTTGTTTTCGAACTTGGTGAACGCATCCTTGGGAGAGACGATACCCTTGGAGCAAATCAAGAGTGACACGAAAGCGCCAATGGTCGTAGCCACTGCCCACAATCAGCTAATAAATGACCAATAGAATCAGTTCCACGCACGTATGACGACAGGTGCCAATAATGTCATTCGAGCTAAGAGTTTCGTGCCGGAGGAACAGACGACGGCTTCGATTATATGTAGTCCAAATATTATCCCGAATGTCGCTCCAGAACTCAACACGAGGGCCCCATCAGTAGCCATCGCAATGCCAGTGGTGATGGTTTCGCAGCTGATGATGTCATGAATGATACAACCAAATGAGAGGACGCAATACTAACCACGCGTAGTTTATGGAGCAGATTAGAGTGACTTGACCGGTGACGTTGGACCACCCGGTAATCCAAGAAGCAAGGGCAGATCGCTCTTTGGATGCCATCTTGGCAGAGAAGTAGTAAAGCCCCGCACTTGTCCTTGTTTGGAGGAGTCAGGACGAGGCGGAGACGATTGATTACCAAGCGTACGGCATGGACGAGGCGAGTTCGGCCATGGAGGCCGCCACGCATGTGACGAATATGCAAGGAATGAACCAGCCCCACACCATGGCAAAGTGCCCGCCTTGACGGTGTGCATGAGAAGATGGACGCAAGCGTAGAACCTGTCGCTTACCAGCCAAGAGAGGGTAAGAGTAACCAGTGGTGACACCGCAAGAGACGGACAAGATGGCAAGAGAAAATGAAATTGTCTCGAGGAGCTGTAATCCCCGGGTTGGTGATTGTCGTACAGGGTAGATGCCGTTGGTGCACCCACCGAAAATTCTCTTTTGAATTCGCTCTTGTAGCCAAGCTTTCTTAGCAGAGTATCGTCTGCGCGATGAATGGAGGCCAGCAATTCGCGACTGTTGTCCATGAACTCGAAGTGGAAGTCGATTCCTTTGAAGCTGACCATTTCGTGGTCAGGAAGAGGACTGTAAGAGTATACTCGTACCTGGTCTGGCTGTCATGGCCTACAAGGTGCGCGGAATGAAGAGAAGAGAGAGCAAGAAGAAGAAGAGCCCGAGCCGGTGCTAAAATAAGGCGAGATAGGCGTAAGGTTACCAAGGATTCACCATCATGCAACTCAGTTCACCAGGCAGTGCTGCCAGTGATCCGTTTTTTGAGGCATGACATGGGCGTCAAGCCAATCGACGCAAGATCGAGGACGGTTGACAAGCGAAAACGAAGACTGAGTGGGGCATTGAGGGGCCTTGCCTTGAGTCGCTCAGACTGACCCACAGTCAGGCAGTTGGCCCAACCGAATTGAAGGGGCGTCGCGGAGTTGTGTTCATCTGTACGGAATCAAAAGTCGATAGGCTTGTCCGCCTTGCACGCGCATCTTGACCACCGACAGAGGCCGCCAATCTCACAGTCTGCAGTCTTTGCGGACACGATTAAAACTGCGCATTGGAGAATCCGAGTACAATACTATAGACTGAGTGGGGCTACACACAGATTACAATCGAGGTGCTCTAGGGACCTCTCGTCAATCAACACTGATCTTGATGTTCTCCTTGCCCTCCGTCTTCGGAGCCCTCAGCGTGAGGACCCCGTCCGCCAGTTTAGCCGTGATCTTTGAGCTGTCGACCGGGCGAGGAAGCCAGACCGTTCGCGTGAACGACGCAGTCCCGGAATAGAGACGTTCCGCAGTCAGCTGGTTGGACGGTGTCTCGGGGCTGGCGACAGATCCTGCACCTGTGGCCATTGTCAGCCGACGGGGTTCATTGTGCGCAGCGAGTGTGCACACCTTGGCCTTGTGCGGGGCCAGTCTCGGCAGCGGACTCTGGGGAGTCGCCCGAACGGCGGGTGGCTGCTCTGCCCTGGATGGTGACGCTGCGGCCGCCGTCACCGACTGTGATGTCGATGTTCTCCTTCTTCACGCCGGGCAGCTCTGCCTCGACAATGTAGTTGTTCCCCTCCTCCGTCAGGTCCAGGGCAGGATGGAGGGTGCTGGGGGACGCGAAGAACGGGTCAGGAAAGAACGGGCGGGCATACAAGGTGGGAGTGCCCCGGGCGAGAGGCTCCTCGAGGATGCGAAACAGCGGCCGGAATTCGTGCAGGAGTCTGCCGATGGACATGGTCGCGCACGACGAGCAAGGCCGAGCCTCGTCCGCCTTTATAGGGGCCGATGACGCGTTTCTTCGGCATACTCGATTTTTCTGGAATTCGGCTACACAGTGTCCGGGGTCCCAGCTACATACTAACTCATGTGCCCGGCCATTCGACCACCCATTGCGCCAACACGGAATGCTCCTGGTCGTCGTCGTCCTCAAACTTTAGCTTGTACACCTCAATGTGCTTGGATGACGTTCCCTGTTTGGCGCCAGTGTGAGCGTGTGCTCTCGCCGTCCTCCACGACTTACCCGACCGGATGGCTGAAGGTCTGTCGGAGATGCTATCACCTCTGCACGGTAGAAACAACTAGTATCGGGATACAGCGCCATGACGGTCGAACCCGCGGGGAACTCTTGATACGCATTTGGATGGGCCGCACTGTTTGGCAGAGCACCGGGATCGGGCAGGGGGATAATGGCCCGAAGTGTCGTATTGTAACACTGACCGGGCTGTCCATCTTCTTGTGGCTCTACGTCCTGAACTTCGTAACTGTAACACACTAGATGAGACATACCGCCCTCGGGCGCGAAAAAAAAAAGATGACCCGCCGATTCTTGTCTTGATTGATGCATTTCGTGATGACAGCTAAAATCCATGTATTCTCGTCTACGTCGGTGGTGCTTCCGTCTGCATTCTTCCCAGAAGGTGGATGGAAGGCTACATTGCGGCCCTCTTGCAAAGGCAGCTGCTTTGCCAGCGCCTCTCTCCGAGCTCTTGGCTCTCGAGAGAACGGAATCGTGGGCGCTGTACCGGTGGAACCCCGCACGGGCGCGGTGGTCGTCGCGCGCGGTGCTCCAGCGACAGGAGGGGTCACAGAAGTGGACGTCGGCGAGGGCGACGGTGGCCGCGGGCGCTTGTTGCGTTTCTCTGTCGCAAGAAGCCGTCAGAAGACGCGAGGGCGATTCGAGAGGAAAGCAGACCCTGTGGTAATGTTTCAGACGCCTTTCGAAGTGCGATCAGCACGCCGACTCGTTCGATGGCATTGTTGAGTGCTCTGTGACGAACATCATGTTCACCATCGGGTAATTTGTGGGAGACATGTTCTCACTCGACCTCGTTCTCGGAATGATGGCGCACCTCTTTCAGTGCGGGGGACAACCGTCTATAATTAGTGCTGAGCGTGTCGTAGCTCTCTGCCTGGAGCGAGTCATCAGTCGGCCACATGGACATCAGTCTGTTGACGCGTCCGATCGTCTCGTTGCTGGCCGGGTTAGTATAAATCGTGGAGAGCGCCGCCAGCGATTTGGTTGCGTGAGACCAGTACTCTATCTCTGTCCAATGGTCCGGATGCCACCCACTCAGGGAGGAAGCGTGAGAACTTACCTTCGGACGAGGCTGGACGTGTCGAACCTCGCCTTCGATCCATGGCCGGACGCTCAGACGGCGGAACGTCCTTGCGAGTCGCGAGCGTGAAGACGACCAGAGATATCTCTGCCCGAAACGTGGACAGCGGCCGACTGGAACGGGCCAATCCCTGCACGTTCTTTGCAAGCAAGATCGCGGAGTTTAACAAAGCAACACGTATACTAATACATCTCACGACTACTTTCTAACAGCATCCGTCAACTTGCGCAGCGACACATCGTAGACAACTGAACGATTCAAGGCGGTAAGAGTCAGAGCGGGCGGATCGAGTGAGACCGACCTTCTTCGATCTTTTTGAGATCATACTTGAGGCTATCGAACCGCCGCCGCAGGGTATCGTTTTTCAGATTGAGCTTGATTTTATTCCACAAAAAGGACACGTCAAACCCCGCAGTGAACGCTTTGAAAGGCATTACCATCGAGAACCCAGAAAACAGATCTTTGACAAAGACCGAGATACGAAGTGGTGCTTCGTAATCTCCGAGCGTCACTGCGTTGACGGCAAGCCGTGACTGAGAGTGTGATGAGTCAAGGAAGCCAGCTCTGTACATATCGAGGGGCTGAAAGTCGATACCAGTTCGTTGGCAAGGCTAATGAGCCCATGCAGATAGTCTTCCACCGTGATCGAGAATCGACCAGACCATTCTTCTCTTACTAGAGATGCGTGAGTGTCTTGGCTTTGACCTGGGGGCGATATACGGCGCACTTCCAAGCAACTCGCCAACTTGCGAGAGGGTGATGAGGGTGCCATCACTCAGGTACTCCACCAGGGCGGCAGAATACACTGCCGTCCGGAGTGAGTTTGACCACATTTCCTTCCAGCGCCAAAGTTGATTAGGAGGGACGAGGGAGGCGATGGCAGCGTTGGTGTCCTGATAACCGCGCAACATGGGTCGCACCGAATCAAGGAGCGGCGGGACTTGGAAGGTCAACGAGGTTAGATACCGACATGGACGACAGGAGAGAGAGACTGACGGGCGCCTGTGGGAGTGGAGTGAATCTTGTTCAAGATCCCAAGGATGACACGGGTCTTCTTGTCGAGATAAGATACTTGATCCCTGATTTTCTTTCGTGGATGAATTTCGCGATGGCTGCGACTGTGTTCGCCGTACCTCCCTGACCTCGATGTCTTGCTCGAGGAGCTCGTTGAGGTGGTCCACGTCCAGCGCATCCATGTCCTCGTGACAGCGATCGACGGCTGACTAGCGCTGACTCGCCGGCTCCGACATGCCGTTTTAGGAACACCAAGCCTCTCTCTCCCTCCTCCACCTCCGTCCTCCTTCGTACATGACCACCGATGTGGACAAGGTCAAGGCTTTGCTCGTCAAGCTTCGCGACGCGCCCGTCAACTCGGCGGACGGCTCGGACGACGTGTTGTTTCCCGTCTTCAGCTATCTAATGAAGGTGCCGTCCAACAGTTCCGACAGATGCTACCACTGGTTCTGCTCTCGTGCGGATCAACTCACCGTTGACGCTGCAACATTTCTTTTGAGGCTGTTTGCCTACAATAGCCCCAAGGTCGACGAATGGAAAGCTCGGTTGGCGGGTTGTCTGGCGGGCTGTTGTGCTTGCGTCAAAGCGTTTGGTGAGGTCAAGGTCGCATCTCGCTCAACGTGAGTCCTCCTCCTCCTTATCGCATGGTTGGTCGGGAAGATTGAGGCAGACTGCTCGCGCTCTCGCTCTTCGACCATAGCCAGACAATGAGGTCATTATAGCTGACTAAGGTGACTAGGTATTTCGGCGCGTTTCCAGATGATATTCTCCGGGGATTCTATAGGAACTTCGATGACTGGGAACTAAAACTCATAAAAGATGGCTTAGCTTCCGCTGGGATCGATGTCTCTTCTCGAGGTGACCCCTCAGCGTTGGACAAAACACCCCCTGGGCTACTCTATCATACAGTCTCGAATTTACGACCCCTCCAGGACCCCGATATCCTCGCGCTAGTACGTTCTCGCCCCTCAGTCTCAAACTGGCCAACGGACGTTCCACCTCCCGGACTGTTCCTTTTCATGTTTGACGACTCTCGAGACGTGCGGCAGTGGTCAAGGTCGTTCGTAGCAGCTTGCTCCGAGGTCCCTATAACAGAGTCCCATTTTGTCACTGGACATGAGGTAGCTCTCCGAACCATATTCAGCCTTATTGCGAAGACCGCAAACCAGCACGACTCTGTTCCATCTCCCATACCTTTGGTGGGAGGAGAGACTTTTCCCCTCGGCCTCTCGTTTTCTTCGACGTTGGACTCAAGTGAGATGTGGGTCGGATTCTGCCAGGTTCTTCGTCAGATACCCACAGCCGTAATCCTACGGTCCTATGGAGGAGTTGACTGTCGAAGAATTGTCACAAGTCACTTGCATGACGTGGGTCCCCGTATGTATATCAAGTTTCCATGTGAGCAATGGACGATTGACTGGTCCTCTCGTCAGATTTTGCGCACATACTAAAGTGCTTCCTCGTCCTTCTCAAGCGCTTGAATGCCGGTATTTGGAAAGGCGAGCCACCCGAGTTCCCACAGGTCGTATTCGATGCCATCAAGGATAACCCATCTTATATCAAATTAATCGAGGAAATTGATCTTCTGGACGGCAAACCCTGGCTTGTCTCGTGGTTTGGAGACTATCTATCGTCGTTGAAAGATTCTAGTGTCTTTGGAGATGTGCTTGCAAAAATAGTCGATCTACTCTGCGAAGAACTACAGCACGAGAGATTCAAGAAAGTCCGTCCTGCAGTCATGCTTGCTGCTGTTCGAGTCAGTCTCTGCGTCCCACGTTTATGACGAAATCGTATTTAACATTTTAATAACAGCTACTCTCGTCGTTAGTTCGCAAAAGTCAAGCCGACGAACTGCCGTGTCATCGTCAGGCAATATTCGGTGTCATCGACATTCATGTCGATGTGTTCACATCCGTTGCCTTTGGCCGCCGGTACGTGGAGGAAAAGTGGAAGTCTGCCCGCAGCGCCACTCGTGATCTCGTGACAACAAGCCTCGCCCGAGACATTCAGGAGATTTCTGGTGCAATCAAGCAATCTTGCACATTTCTTGCCGGTCAAACTGACACGTTCCCGGTATGCGTTGTGCGAGAACATATGTGGACGAAGACATACGAGTCCTTGCAGACAAATGACGCGGACGGCGCTACCTCTCTCCTTGATCTAGTTGCCCGGTTTGCTCACCTGGATGTTTTAAACTCCCGTGCTTATAAATCGATTTTCTCAAAACCGAACGCTCGAGTCGCCTTTGACGCCATCAATCGCTCTTTACAAGTTACGAGACAAGGTTTCGTAGAGGCAATTTCTAAATTTGCCAATTACAATCAACCGTTCTTGTTGCGTAGTGTTCTTGCTCGCCCGGAAGTCTCCAGGAATGTCATGACTCTCATGCTGTCTCCAATTGACGACATTCAAACTGCTGCCAAGACATTGGTTGGGCAAGCGTTCGATGTGGATGTCCGTCTTGACTGCTTTCGCGCATTGCTCTCCAATTTACCAGACCCCTCTCTCTCTGCCGTTCTTGGGTTCCTCGAGACGTTTGTGCGGTACGCGCCTCAAGTCACTGAGGCGTGCAGCTTGTCAAAGTCCCTTGTACAATGTCTCACAGACATTATAGAAGTACTGTGTTCCAGCCCCGAGGGTTTACTGCATTCGCACGAGTTTTTGCGGACTAAAGATCTACACGGTCCTGCATCTCAACTCCCTCAGTTGTGGGCACTCATGACGCAGTCGATTACTGTGATATTCAAGCGAACACCAGTGTGGGCAGACTTCTTCGAGATACCCGACATGACTGTGTGGATGCGGGATGCCCTCATTTTTGGCCGAGATATGCTGGATCAGTGGAGGGTTATGGAATGTGCTGCTGTTGCGTCTACGGAGGGAGAGTCTACTTCTCTGAGTCGGAAACCATCCAAGTTATCTCGGGTAGGAAAGCGGATGATGAACGATCTTCAGCCTGTCTTACCCGAGCTTGCGCGGTGGCTTCGGCTGTCAGACGAGGAGCTGCTACATCAATCATTTGCTCTTATTCAAACTGTCTTGGACTGCTTTCGGACAACAGGTGTACCCCCTTCCGAGGCTGGCTTGGCGAAGTTGAACAAGCATGTAGAGGACGCTCGCAAGACAACACAGGGAACTCTGAGGACTCGGCTCGATTCCACACGCATAGCAAAACTTGAAGATGCCCTTGCGACGTTTGACGACGACATAGAGATCATTTCGGTGACAACCGCCAAAAGTCGCCCCTCGGATCCTACACCCAAGGAGACCAAGCCAATACGCAAAGAGGTACAAACGACACTCAAGCCGTTGCCTCCCCCGAAACCTGCCAAAGCCTCTCCTGTGGATGAATCCAAGGTGGAGGCGCCTGCCTTTCCGACTTTCCAGCGGGCACGGCCGACTGTTATTTCTGGCCCCAGCCACCCCCCTCCTGTTCGCAATGATGTGCCCAAGGCAGTACAGGCAGTGGACGTGTCATCTAGTGATTCTGACTCGGATGCTGATGCTGTTGGGGCGAAAGGTTTGGCGGCCCTTGCCAAGTTCCAGAAGTCTCCCAAAGTGAACAAGCCTGCCGAAAGACGCCAGATTAGAATGCTCGATGTCACAAATCAGGGTAAGAACGCCACAATGGAACGGCTTCATCGAAGGGACGATGCTCGCAGGAGAGCCATGCGGCTCAAGCCAGACATATCTGGACTACATCGCGCTCTATTGTCATGGGATTACGATCACGAGGGTCCGGATCCTCCCTCTCAAGGAACAAAACCAACGCTGCTTCACATACCTGACAAGTTTACAGACCATCGCCAGTATCTCAGTGTATTCGAGCCACTCTTACTGCTCGAGTGCTGGGCTCAGATTGTCCAGTCAAAGGAAGAAGCTCAGCCCTCGTACGATTGCCAGATCTGTTCAAAGCAATTCACGGATGACTTTGTTGACATTGAGGCTACTATATCTGAGGTTCTGAAAAGAGATTGGCGCCTGTCGGAAACAGATGTAGTGTTGCTCAGACATCCTTCTGGGAAAAAACCGCTCCTCGCCAAGACCCTATCTTACCGAACTACTCAGACTGGCGCGCAAATGGTTCTTCGATGTTTCACACCCAATGGGGTTGATCCTGGCTTGCAAATAAACTCCGTCTGGAGTCTGAAAAAAGTGTTTAGGTAAATCATTCTTTCTGTAACTGCGTTCGCGATGCCGACCCCGCTACAGCTTGGCTACATTGCATCGAGAATACGGCGCCTTGATGGGGCTTCCTTTCTACGATGCCTTCCAGACCGTCTTGCAGCCTCGTATTTCCGCAATGCCACACCTGGACAACCACGATATTGAACAAACAATGTCAACCTATGGTGTCAATGAACCTCAGGCAAGAGCCATTATTGGTTCATTAGAAGCTAAAGGATTCGGGTTGATTCAAGGGTAGGTATGGTTGTCTATCTCGACGACATGATCGCTCAGATACTGTGAAGCCCACCTGGAACAGGGAAAACATCGACTATATGTGGGCTGGTCGAGGCATTTTTGTCACGACGTCCTCGAGCCACAACCTCGATACATGCAGGGCGGAACTCCACGCAGGCCGATAGAATGCCAGCACCGAAAATTCTTTTGTGCGCCCCAAGTAACGCGGCAATCGACGAAGTTGCCAGTCGCCTGAAGGAGGGCTGCCGAGGCACTCAGAAGCGCGGGGACCCTATCAAGGTAGTCAGGATCGGAAGTGATAAGGCAATTGACGTCAGCGTCCTGGATATCGCTCTAGACTACCTGGTGGAACAGAAGATAAATGGCGAGAATATCCCGAATTCCTCCAACGATGCAGGAAAGGAAATAGCTATGCTTCGACAGGAGATAGAATCCGTCAAACGCGCCAAACAGGAAAAGCTGAATGAACTGTCTGCGGTTCAAAACAACACTGCAAAAACACTTGCCATCGAGGAGGAGATCAAGAAGCTGAATTCACACCGAATGACCCTTACTCAGCAGTTTGATCGTTTGAAGGACAAACAAAGGTCTGACAACCGGACGTTGGATGCCGTGCGGAGGCGATTTCGCAGAGAAGTGTTGCAAGAGGCAGACGTGATTTGCGCTACGCTTGCAGGGTCTGGGCACGAGTCGATCGAACAATTGGAATTTGAGATGGTCATCATTGATGAAGCTGCTCAAGCTGTTGAGTTAACTTCGCTGATCCCTCTAAAGTTCCGCACGTCCAAGTGTATAATGGTTGGAGGTGAGAGTTCCGCCCCTGATGCGAGGCACTACGTGTAGCTCATCCTTGCAGACCCCCAACAGCTCCCACCGACCGTACTCTCTCAGGAGGTGACGAGCCTTCTTTCGTGCTGTTTGTTTCGTCCTCATAATCCCCCTCAGGCATGTAGATTCAACTATAACCAGTCCCTCTTCGTTCGTTTGCAAAAACACCGCCCAGAAGCTGTCCACCTGTTGAGGTGAGTATGTTTCGAGACCCTTCGGACGGCTACTCAAAGGTCCGACAGTATTCAGTACCGTATGCACCCAGAAATCAGTCGACTCCCTAGCCATCTGTTCTACCAGGGCCGTCTACTTGACGGACCCGACATGGACACCAAAACCAAACGCCCCTGGCAATCTCACCCAAAGTTTGGTTGCTATCGCTTTTTTAATATATCACGCGGTAGGGAAGAAGGGACCATCGGCCACTCAATGAAAAATGCAACAGAAGCCCAAGTGGCCGTTGCACTCTACGCCAGGTTGCGGAAAGAATTCTCAGCCGTCGACCTTGATTTCCGGGTCGGCATTGTCTCGATGTATCGCGGTCAGGTAGTCGAGCTTCAGCGTGCGTTTGACAGGAGGTTTGGCGAGGATATTCGCGGGAAGATACACTTTCATACTGTCGACGGCTTTCAAGGTCAAGAAAAGGATATTATCATCCTCTCGTGCGTACGTGCCGGCCCAGGCGTGCAGTCGGTTGGCTTCTTAGCTGGTATGGTTCATGGATGTTTAAACGACGTGTTTCTGAGGTTCCTTCCACCAGATGTCCGTCGAATGAACGTGGCTCTTACTCGAGCGAAATCTTCTTTGTTCATCCTGGGGAATGCTCCGACACTTGAGAGGAGTAATACAGATTGGAAAACGATTGTGAACGATGCCAGGACCAGGTCATTGCTGACCGATGTAAGCTACCCTTACTCACATTAAAACCCGATGACAATTTTGCATCCCATGCAGGCGGACCTGTCTTACTTTACCGAGCCTAATCCCGTGCGGTCGGCCCGGCCTGCTTCGCCAACAAAGGCCAACAAACAACGGCCTATTTCCAAGGCACCTGAGCCAGCCGACCTTGTTACTCCTCAGAGCTTGGCCGAATCCGTTCGTGCTAAACCGCAATCGCAGGGCCCTTCTTCTGCACCAACCGGTCTAGCTTCGGCTCAAACAGCTACGGAGCTGAGCAAAGACACTGAACAAATGCCTTCGTTGCTCAAGAGGCTGCATGTCGAGGAGGTGCCACCATCAATCTACGGGCACAGTCCAAATCAGCCACCTCCACGCAAACGGCCTAAGAAGGACAAGGGCAACATCTTCATCCCAAAGAAACTCAGACCATAGATGCAATACATACAACTAGGAAGGGTTGACCTGATGTGCCATTGGCACATGGTGGAGAGGTGAAATAGAATTCATTCAATTTGATACTCAAATCTTGGAAAGTCCAGAGTAAGTTTAGAAACTGCATTGAAATTCTATGTGTGTGATAGTACAAATCAAATTATAAATTCTGAAAGGTGTTGATATATTGAATAAAAGGGGATAGTAGAAGGGGGTGACCTGATCTGCTGTTGACACATAGGAAGAAGATGGCAGAAGAATGTGTTATACTTCCCCATTTTCCCTGGATTTTTCTGATAATTTTCCAGCTTTTCCTGGCCTCATCTGACTATCCTATAAGTTTATTCAGATTTCACCTATTTATTTATTCTGCATTCAGAAAATACTCAATGCTCTATAAACCAGTCTAGACCTGTCTAGGCTCATAATGATTTGATTCATGCACCACATGACTCTCTTAACACATGTTTGACATATGTCCACCTTGGGTCTGCTAATCCTACCTCATAATTGATGGATGTGAACACAGCCCAAGTTGCACGGCCTTGAGTCACATTGACACCAGATGACTCAACTCCAGATCTGGCAATCCTTCAGATTGCCTTATATGGATAATTAACTTACTATGACTTATGATGACTTGTGATGACTCACATACACAGCTAAATCATCATATCCTCATAGTCCCTATCCATATAGTCTGCTATCACAGTATTGTCCTCATGCTCAATTCATATTTCACCTTATGTATATGTACATATGACTAGACATGACTCACTCTGACTCTGGTAGACAGAGGATATCATTAGATTTGGTATATATGAATGTAAATATTAGAAGAATATACATACATATAAGGTATGCTCCCAGCTCACTGAGTTTTCCCACTTAGCTCTTGACTGTCTAAGACTCCTTGACACTATACAGTAGCTGCTTGCTTGGCATTCTTAGAGAATGATAGATGGCTCTATGGACTCAATAAGGTACCATAGTGCCTGCAAGCACATGTGTGATTGTCATCCTTCTTACTCATCTTACATAAATGGAAAGAGTCATTGTCTCACATTTGTGTTAGTCCTTTTAAACATGATCTGGCTTGGTTGTGTTGCAGTCCAGTCTTCTGGCTTCCTGCTCAGTTCAATGGTTACTTCTAGCTCACCATCCTTGTTCCTCTTGCCCTGAAGTAACTCTCCCTGCCAATCTCCAGTCCGTGTGGATCACATCCGATCGCTTCGACTTGCCTGATACGACCTTGACATGGCCGGTGAGCCGCCTTGTACAGTTGATTGTCCTTAGTGTTCAGCTTCAGTCGTCCTCAACATCACCGCGGGTTTGGGTGCCCTGTGGGCTGTCTTGGATGTCCGTGGGAGGGTGTGGATAGCTCTGGTATGTGTCCCGTTCGCTGTGCCTGGCACTTGTACTGATCCATCTCGCCTTCAGCTAGCGCTCTCGTATCGAGTCGTTTTGATTCGCTGTGTTGGCCGCTCGCTGCGCCATCCATCCGGGTTCACCCACCGCCTGATCCATCGCCATCGCCGACCTTCCAGCACTCATAGCGCTTGGTCACTCCCAGCTCGTCAATACCCCTATCTCGCCCTCATCCTCTGCAGCCCGACCTTGCGCGTCCATTTGGGCCTTGCGCTCACTGCTATCGTCGTCGGGAGGTCTTGAGCAGTTGGGTAGGTTTTTTGGTACATACCCCTTGTATTCCGGGTCACGCTTGACAGCTGTTCTCCTCACCCCCTAAGTTGACTCCACGCGCTCGTACCGTTGACGTGCTCGTCTCCGTCGCCTTCAAGACGTCCCTGGTCGCTGGGCACGCCATTTACAACACACTCAATGTCCCGGTCGCCTCTGCCTGCATCCGACTCGATCTATTCGCCCTGGTGACCTGGTGGTCCTGGGCCTCGACTCTCCGCGTCCAGATCGACCTAGCACTCACTTCTACCGTCCTCTGGATGGCTACGGGGGCCGTCGACGTCGTCCGTCACAGCCGTTTCACCTTCCAGGTCGCTGGGCTCGCCTGGTGCATGTATAGGTGAGTATCTCTGCACCGCTCGCTCTACCTGTTCTGTAGTGTGTTCTGACATTGTTTACAGCTTCTTCAACATGATCCCAGCATCCTTATCAAGCCCCGATGCTGCTGATGCGTCCGCTTCAGGTCCCGGTTCGGTCAGCTCGCCGTGAGCTCTACTATGAGGTAAGTGCTGGTCGGCCTCATGCTCTAGCCGCTCGCTGACCTGTTCTGACGTGCTCTCAATGTTTGTCGCCACGTCTAGATCGACCTCGTTGCTTGTACGGGCCCTCCACAGGCCTTGGGGTGGTTCTGTGGGGTTGTTATGCAATGCGCTCCATGCACTCGCATTGTCGTCCATAGTGTTTCCTTGGTCCTCAGTGGCCTTGACATTGTCTGATACGGTTGCACCGACTTGGTGAGATGAGAATGCGCACGCATGGACTGTCACATCGATATAAAAGGAAAAACACGTGGAAAACGGCGCAAGATCCCTACATTGACTGCACAGGATATTATTGATATATTCTTTCCATTATCACTCCAATTTAGCTTTTATCGGCGGTAATTCCCACCGATCCGGTCCAAACCTTGGTATCGTCATCAAGACGCCCGCACTGTTTTTGGCCGGTTTACTGAACGTGCACAACGTCGGCTTTCCGAGCGAGGAAAGCCATGCCGGGTTGATCAGTGTTACTCCTTGCAGGGCTGTGAGACAATTCTGGTGATGCATGTGACGAAGCTTCGCACCTTTGAGCCAAGGTTTGCTTGTCCTGACGATCTCCGTGAAAACGACGTAGTCTGGGGGAGAACTTGGAGAGAGAACAGACGAAGGATGTATGAATACGTCCTCCTGGACACCTAGTGCCCTGTAAGGGACGCCTTTAGAGGTCGTATACTGAACCCCGGTGGCCGACTTCTTTTGTACGAGATCCTTCCGGACGGCTACCTGATCGATGAACGCGGCAGCCAACAGCTGACGAAGGACCTTCAACTACAGAGGCATCGCTTCAGTGCAGCACCTGCCACCCAAAAATGATGAAACCGACTTGTGTCTCGTTGGGTGGCTTGAGGGGCTGTGCGAGACCCGTGTCCACACCAGGAAAGGTCGCGCTCACGATGTTGCAAATTTGGGCCCTCAGCTTATGGATCTCTTCCATGGCCTACGAAAAAGAACACGTCGGAAAAACGAGGCACGAAACCAAGATCCCGAGTCCTGCCTTTTGTCGGACGAAATGCTCCGAGCAAAACTGGAAACCACCCCCAGCGAACTCGTATGCGCCTACGACGGAAAGTATGCGAAAGATGTCGCTGGTTGACCTTCCCAAGGAAGCGTGGAGCTAAAAAGAAAGAGGGAGGGGTATGTCGGTACTGTGCGAAGGTAGATTACACCAACGGACCTGCTGTGTCTCGAAAAACGCCTTCCGGCGCGCTCTGCGGACCTCTTTCGCCTTGACTCGTTCGTTCTTGATGTACTCCAACTCGTTGTTGTCATCATCCTCGGAATTTTGGCCTTCCCCCAGCACTTCCTCGTGCAAGAATGGGTCCCCTACTGCCATGATAGACACGACAGCGATCACGTATGGTATACAATCATGCTGTTGACCGGTGACTAACATTCGAGAGTATCGGGGAGCCAGGGGGAACAGACTCATGGACTTGCCAAGCGCTGTGATCTTTCCTCCAGTCGTGGCAGCGGACATTTCCGAGGTTGCTGACGACGTACTGCTCACCGCACCGAGACTAGCCAGTACCATCTCGGCCTTCTTCAGAGCCCCTGTGTCCGGAGGAGTTGGGAACGGGAAATTCACCACTGTATCGATGCCCATGCTCTTCATTTGAAGTACGACGCCATCTATGGGCGTACGAAGGATCTCGGGCTGTGAGAATGATTCAAAATAATGTTCATAAAGGGCGGATGAGTAGAGCCTGTAGCAATGTCCAGGACCCATCCGACCAGCTCGACCAGCTCTTTGCGACGCCGAAGCTTTCGATATCCAGTTCACCTGGAAGGACTGTATACCGCTTGTAGCATCGTATCTGCGCTGATGTCCCTATGAGAATAACGACGCGTCGATAAGAAGCAAGCTTGCCTCCTTCGCCCTACCACAGTCGACAACATATCGAATTCCAGGGATCGTTAATGATGTTTCAGCCACGTTCGTCGAAACCACCACCAGGCGGTGTCCGGGTGGTGGTGACTCGAAAACACGCATTTGTTGATCACTCGACAGAAGAGAATATAACGGAACAACGTGCATTGGGGCTGAAGAGTATGAGTTCAGGAGTAGGATTAAGTATCGGAAGATCCAACCTACAGTCGCTCTCTTCAAGATCGTCGGCGGTGTCCTCATCCATGCTATCCAAAGCCTCAGGATCGTCTTCGGGGACACCATCATCAACGTCTAAAGCCAGGTCTTGGTCTCCGACTCCCAACTCTACATCTTCCGCTTCTAGGCCAACTGACAGGTTATTCAATAACTACTGCCAACAAACTGGATAATGGAATAGCATACCTTCCGCGGCAGCAAACGTTTTTGGTGGGTCAGGATTCTTGTCCGTGAAAAATGAAGAAGCATTCATCCGCCGTTTCTTACCCGTTCGTGTTTTGATAGCCTTGTAGCTATATGTCGCTTCCAGGGTCTTGCAGACACCCGATATTTCATTCCGACCGGTTAGGAAGATCAAAATGCCACCTGGAGGTAGGCGAGCATGGATCTTGGCAGTTTTTTTGATCGCTTCCTTGACATAATCAGAGGGCGTCCGGCGATTGAAATGGATCGTCACTGGATATTGGCGCGCAGAAACACTGATCACTGGAGGAGGGGTCGGGAAGAGAAGCTTATTGTCTGCAAAGTCGCTGACTCGGAGGGTGGCTGACATTATGATCAGACGCAGGGGCTTTATATTGTCCTTCGCGTCCTTCCACAGTTGCTCCCGCAACTTCAAGACACGGCTAAGTACGCCGATAAGTATGTCTGTGTTCATACTTCGCTCGTGAGCTTCGTCGATGATGATGACAGAGTATTTGGATAATAGAAAGTCTGAGGCCAATTCGCGCAGCAAAACACCATCAGTCATGAACTTGATCGTAGTTGATGGGGACACAGTTGCGTCGTAGCGGATTTGGTATGAGACCCGTGATGAAGTGACAGATAGTTCATGTGCAACACGCGTGGCCATCGAAACCGCTGCGACCCTTCGAGGTTGTGTTACACCAATCATGCCAGGGTTATCTAGGAGATAAAATGGTCACTATGTCGCTGCTCAGCGCGGAATCTACACACCTCCATCGGGGTCCCCAAATCCTGCTTCATAAAGAAACTGTGGTACCTGTGTAGTTTTCCCGCTACCAGTCTCGCCACATATGATCACCACGGAATGAAGCAGTATTGATTCCATGATTGGCTGTTCCTCTGCTGCTATAGGCAACATTAACCGGGCATCCTCGACGTCTGCAGGTCGCACGATGGAAACAGCCTTGGCTTCCCTTTTGGAAGAGGTCGAGCCGGACGATTGTTCCTTTTTTGATAAGTACTCTGCCAAGGCAGTGGCAGGTAACTCGAGGTCCTCCCCAAGAGGACCACGCATCACAGCGTCGTAAGGCGAATGTGAAGTCTTGCGCTTTTTCAGAGGAGGTTGCACGGTGGTACCAGGCACCGGTTCCGCCTGGGTGTCTGGTTCACCAACGGCGGCGACGTAACCCTTGGCCACAGAAAGTTGTTTTATCGCCCATGTCTTGAAAGTAGGACGTTTTACAGATGCGACATTAGCTTCCGCAAGGAACGAATTATCGTCCAAATCACTGTCAGATGCGGACCCTGAAAGGGAATCGACCTCGTCTTCGTCTTCGTCTTCGTCTTCATCTTCGCTGGTGTCATTTGCGGAGTCAGAGCTATCGAATGACGAATCAGATTCGGGGTCGGGGTCCGGTAGCACAGATTGTTTTGACCACCGTCGAAAGCCTGTCTAGGGAAGGATAACGAGACTATAAACTATAAATCATTGATGGACCGACCTGTTGACCAGTCTTTTTTCGCTTGACGACACGCGGCACCATGGGAGTACCACCTGGATTTCGTCTGAGGGCACCACCGACAACAGGAGATTGCGTTAACTTCTCCGGGAGAGCCAAACTGGCGGACACGTCCACGACCTGGACTTGACTTGGAGTCGTCGCGTTTTGTGGATCAATGCTAGGGTCGGAATCCATTGCATCGAGATCGGCATCTTCATCCGAGTCAACTGTTTCCACAGCAGAAAAGAGATTGTTACGCCGTCTTCGTTTGTTGGATTGACCATCCATGAAACGCCGAACACCAATGTCTTCAGATTTGTCCAATCGTTCGCGATGTGAGACCGCCTTTCCTGTCCCTAGTGTAGAAGAGGACTGCAACTCCAAGGTCTGTACCGACGCCTGAGTCTGACTGCACAACTGAGCGGATGCACAGAGAACACGCAAGCACACGCACGCCAGCTTCTTAAATATCAGCGTTCTTTCTTCCTGTCTGAGTTTTTTGTCCTGTCGAAAGGTACATCAAGAAGCATGCAAAGAGGAGAGGTATGCCTCACAATATATTTTTCCAGCCTCTTTCGCCTCTTGCTGGAGACCTTGCCCTCCGATTGCGCTGCAAGCTATACGAATGGGGGATGGGCAATAGCATCACGGAGTTTGAGACCCACCTCCCGAACGAGTCTCTCCTTTCTCTCCTTTTCTTTGTGTTCTCGGGATTTATGGGCAAGGATCTCTGCATTAGGATCTACCGTCTCTGCTGACGCGGTAGGTGTGTGCCGGGGCCGCTTCCCTTCCTTGAACGATCCAGAGCATGACTGGCGCGCTTTGGCGTTGTACCTCTCTCGAACTCGCTTCATGAGATGGCCTTCACAGATCACAGAAATACGCTTATTACCGTCCAGGTCACTGGAGGGAGGGGGAGAATTGTGGCTGTGGGTCAAGTTTCTTGTACCCCGCCACAAGATTTTGCTAAATACGAAAGCTCCACGCCGACAACTACCGTTCATCCCATACTGGCATCGAGCGAGAAAATCCTCGATAGATAGCTACCGTACTGGTCTGTCATACGATATTTGTTGTACAACTTAAGAAGTATTCAAAAGGAGTTCACGTGGGTTGTACGAGAATGCATAGAGTTGTGTTCAGCGTCATTGCCGTTCCATATTGACGATCGGCCCTATTGAAGAGTCAAATTAGCAAGGTGATCACAATAAAGGGCGTACTGTCTGAACCCGGTTCCACCACTGTTTCGTGTCATGGTCCAGTTTGCGTAGTCTTTCATCCTCAACGCGCAAGTACTCACTCGCATGGCTCATGAGCAATTTCTCGTCGAAGCCTCGTAACACTCGGATGTTTGTGCGACCACGACAGCGCGATAGTAATGCTGCGTAGATGTTGAACGGCGTGAGCGATCCTGACGGAGGTGTTGCAATATCGATTATCGCACAGGTGATCGTTTGGCCCTGTGAACGGTAATCTGTAAATACATACGAGGCTGGTGTGAGAGGGAGCTGTAAACAGTCTGCGTTCTTTTTTTCATTCTCGACGGTGACTTTGAATGATCACTGCATTGGAACAAGCAGAACAACTCCCTTCGCCAAGCCCTCCAACTGCGGCACTTTTGTACTACCCGTCATCTTTACGAGCGCATAAGCAGGCGGGAGAGCCAAACGAACCACTGACTCGGAAGGACTGAAATTCGTTTCGTTTTCGCCGAACACGATCTTCAAAACTTCGCCTCTTGTTCCATTTACGATGTCAAGATCCGTCTCGACAATGAAAGTCACTATGACTTTCATGCCCACCGCCAATAATAAGTTGTCCGGAGGTCCGCCGTGTTCATCCTGTTCGGCACCGCGGGACGAAGATTTCGTGGCCATTGCAAAGCGCTCCTTCAGATTCAGAGAACGCCCGCCTATGGTGTCAATAGCGGGAACGACAAAGAGTTGACGACCAGTCTGCCGACAACCGTGACGCTCGTATGTCATGGCTTCGTTCCAATGGCGACGCACAGAGTGACGTGGTGTGATGAGAACGGCTTCATTCCATGGTGCCGAAGTAAAATCCGTCGGAGGACAGTTGGGGTTTGATACATAACAGAAATATCTCATATGCAAGCTTCTTTGCAGCTCGCTATCTGCAAATTTCGACGCTGTCTGATTCTGCAAACAAGGTCACTGCCGAATCTTCGGGGCTTCCCCTAGTCACATAAGCATAGGACCAATGACACATTCCCGCAGTGTCGTATGTACAGTATATGTGCTACTGTTTGCAAAAGAGTCAGGCATAAATACCTGATGAGCAATAGTAAACGTGAAAAACAACAGTAGACCGAGCAGGATGTGTCTGTGACAGCGTCATGAAAGAGCACCACCCCAGCGCGTCCGGCACACGTCAGGACGATATAACCAAAGCATTGAAGTTGTACGAAGGCGGATTGGGGTCGAACGTAAAATTTTGAGACTGAAGGGTAATAATGGCTTGATCGTCCCTCTGCAGCACTGCTTTCATGTACCCGCCAGGGGCAATAGGAAGTGAAAGCTTTGTCGCCCCAGCTTGAACGGCGAACGTCTCCGACTCCGTGGGTGATGTCGAAACTGTGACGTTTGCTTCAGAGCATGCGAGAACCACCACCCACACCTTGTCCTGCGTCTATGGAAATAGAGCAACAACTCAGACTACGCCATGACTGGGGAGAAAATCCTTACAAGTTGATAATTGTTGGGAGGACCGACTGGATCGGGTGCGGTAGCGAAAGCGGGATGGGGACGAGACCACATAAAAATCTGATCCTCTGTGATGGACGGGTACACTCCTGTCTTGAACGCGGTGGCATAATACTTTGTCATCTTGAGCCATCCTTGAGGACAACGATTTGCTGTGAGAAACAGACTATGAGCGTGTAAAAGCACTCACCTGTGTGATCAAACCCGTTCACCCATTGCTGACTATTTGGTTGTGCGCCTTCGATAGGACCGATGTAATGAGATTCCCCATAGTCATTGAAACTTATGACCTGAATAATATCGATTTGATCGCGAATGCTGATCAAGCTTTCCCAACGCCGCACATAGAGGTGATCATCAGACAGGTATATCCACTGTAATGTGGGTCAGGATTGATCCATGGCCGGAAAGAAGTAACTCACGTTCTTATTGTAAGTCTGCGGGCTATAGTGTGTAAAAAACCAAGGGGACACAGAAGCCATGTAAATTCTGTCCGTGGAATACATAGCACTGAGATACTCCATATCGGCATTTATCGCCCCCACGGACGGTGTAAGCGCATCAAGGGTGGAGGGGTTATAATTAGGGACGGATTGTGATGTGATTTCTGTGGGCCATCCAGAATTCCACTGTGACGACAGAGGTGTATAGTGGAACAATCGCCAGCGCAATAATGCATCACACTTACGGCGAATAGTCCATTGACGACTCTAGAGAAACTGTTTATCTCGGACGGGCTCACGAAAAAAGAAGGAACAAAGTAGACGGTATTTTCTCCCGACAATTGCTGCACAAATTGCGTGGACCATCCGGTCTGAGGTGAAGATTGACCAAACGTGCAAGATTGTCCAGAGAACGCCGAAGCAAAAACGCGACCGTTGTAGATCATTTGGTTGGGATGGGAAGCGTATGTACTGATATAACCTCGGAGCGTAGCAGCGTCATCGGTGTCGCCGCATGGGAGAGAACTGGGGACAGATGTGAAGACAGGAGCACGGCGGACACAGAAGACATACGTCATGTCGAATGAGAGGAAAAGCTTGAAACCAGTGCCCGACTGCAGCGCGGCCTGATACCTAGACAAGCATGAGCTCAAGTCATGAACATATCGTCCTGCACTGACGCATATGAGACCTGTGTAACTTGCCAGGGATCGCGTCCGACGTTGAGCGCAAAACCATCGATTCCGTTCTGGTGGGCAAGGTTGATGTCTGACAGCCAGTTGTCAGAGGTGTAGGGATAAGTGTTGCCGACCATGTGGTGGGCCACGACATATTTCATCGAGTCCCGTCTGGCGGGAGACATGGTCCGGGAGATGCTGCCGATCGGGCCGGCTGACGCGGCAGCAAGGAAGGAAGACAAGAGAGCGAAAAGGAAAAGGATAGGCATCGCAAGCGAGTGGGCGGCGAAACGAACAACGGTCAGCTTGTGCGTCAAGCAACAAACGACGAGGACAGGACCAACTCTGGGCGCTTGTCCGTCTCATTGTCGTTATTGTTGTTATACTCTCATATTGACAGGAATCGGCATCGCCCGACGTGCAACCATTCGCTCGGCTCATTGAAATGGATACCATTCAGCTGTTGCGACCTGACGCACTCTCGCGGGCCCGCACAAATCTAATCTCTAATAACTGTCAAGCTTTCGCCTCCCCTGCGGGCTCACTTCGTCATTGCTTGGTTACCCCATTCGCCGCAGAAATCCTGGATACACTCACGGCACGGTGACGTTTTCCCCGGCGGTTGTTTGCGTCGCTACGTCGACGGCTGAAGTTGAGGCTGCACCCGACTCTGGCTCAGGTACTGACGTGGCATCCGTTGGCTCGGGATGCGTTTCAGTGGCCGCATCAGCCGATGTCTCTGCCTTGGCTACTACCTCTTCCTGCTCTTGGGTGTCCTTGGGGGAGTCGGCTTCCTGATGGAATAAGAAGCACGCTGACAAATTCGACACCATGACTCACAAATGCCTTTTCCACCGACTCCTTGATCTCCTGGCTAGACACTTGAGTGCCCTCGTCATCGACAACGGGGGAAACATCCTCGTGGGGTTGAGACTCGACGTGTTGCTATAGGAATGTCACCAAGGAAATCAGCGAATGACACGACGCCGCGCACAACATGTTTGTCCCCATGTTCATCCTATAGACGGCTGGTCAGATTGTCGTGCAGGTGGTCAGATTGAGCTGTCGCGTACACGGTGGTTTTCATGTCCGTGATGGGCCGACGGAGACACAAGGTACAGGAACTGTATGACAGGTGAGCCTGGAAAACAGAGCGCGGACGTCTGCTATTTGCACTCACCAGAGGCCCAAACACCAGCGCGGAGCCAATCTACAGGACAGCACGTCAAACAATTTGCACAACACACTGGCAACCAGACGCACTATCCACGGTCTGTCGCTCGACGCACTCCGGTGACCGGCATGCGATTCGGAACTCATCATGCGCCGGGTGACCGCAGCACGGGTCGAGCGCGCCGCCGCATTCAAACTGAGGCGCGCAGAAGGACGCAACGAGGACGAGACGAGACGGAGGGCGGCTCCAGACATCTGGGACGGGTCGGAAAAGATAAATAACAAGGGTGGACTCGCGAGGTCCACCACAAATTTCGGTGACGTGAGCGGTGTGAACTTTGGACGGAAAAGACCGGAAAGCGTGCTACTGACTAGCCGTGGCCTTCACCGACACCTCCGGGCCTTCATCTCCAGCTCTCCCTCGCTGTCGTCCGCCGGGTCGGGATTGCTCACGACCATGACCCGTCTTCTAGATGTGCGCGGCATACCCGCCCCCTCGTGCTGATGCAGCGGACACTATGCCCATGACTCGGTCAGCCTGCGCACGGTCCCTTGGGCTGTCGTCCCTCCTCACCTCGGGCAGTGACGCCTGCCACTCACATGGGATCTGTGTCCTCTGAAACTGCGTCCGCCCTCCCAGGTGTCTCCGGTTGATCCTCAACATGTAGTCCATCTCCTGCCACTCTCTCTCTGCTCGTGTTGACCATGATCTTGGAAACTCCGCGTACTGGATGTCACTGTGATTGCCCCTCTTTCTCGTCTCTTTCCATGTTCTGCGTTGCATCACAAACTCCACCGCTAGGGCGACGAGCCTTTGAAGCAGTTCCTAGATTAGAACCTGGAAAATGAGCTACGGACCGCTGGATCTGCAGTACGTCGAGTCCTCACCAGTATCGACATTTTTCGCTTCGCGGCTCGACTTACCATGAGGGTGCCCGTTGCTCGCGCAAGGCAGAGCGGCTTATGTATGCGCGCAAGGCAAGTAATTACCTATGATTGGCACAGCAAGCTGGACCGTACCCTCGTTGATCAGCACTGAATGCCTGGCGCCCTTCCGTTTGCCGTCAATTAATCTCATGGCTTAATCTCCATGGACCCAAGTTAAGCTTTATGCCTCATATCTCAAGGCCGGTAGTTGGCGTCGGGAAAGCACTTTGCCCGGGCACGGGTGCTCGTGCGTTTAACGCTACAGAGATGCCTCTCACATACGCTCCCACTGGAGCGAAAAGTGGTGACAGGTGACCCTTTGTTGGAGTGCCCCTCTTGACGATTTCGACCCTTGCGTTCTTGGCCCATTCCTTGTGGGTACCAAAGCAGTCTATGGCCGTCCCATCTGGGTGTCCTGGACACATCTCGGCCTCCCCGGTCCATACTATTGTGCCGACCGTCACCATCCAATACCCACCGGCCTTTACCCATTTCCGGGACACTGGATGAATGCATAGATAAGCACGTAAAATACAGATACTCCTCACGATGGTATTCCATGGTTCTTGTTCAGCAGAGCTCGCACGAGTTCGGTGATGTCTGCTCTGAGGAACTGTCCCCGGGAATGAATCCTTCTGCACTTCTACGTCTTGGGCATGCATGATGCCGGTGTCGGAATAGACGGAGTCCCGCGCGTACCAGAGTCCGCACGGCCGGGACACCACATCCGTATCTTAGTTCGAGAATGCGTGCTCCCTTGGCTGGGTGAAGGAGTTCCGCCAACAAACGTGCCACCGGGTAAGATCGACAGGGTATTCCTGCAGGATGCGGACGATGGATTTCGAGTCTGTTTTCTGGGGTGACGGGCGGTAATGAAGAGTAGTGTGCCCAGCGCGATGTTTGGCTTATCGACACGAGGGCAGGGCGCGTTAGGGCCGCTCACAGAACGTGTGGTCTCCGCGTGTCGATTCCCACCTGTACTACCACCAATCCGAATGACGTTTGCGGCGCAGGGAGTCGCAGGGAGAGGACGCCATGTTGCAGCGTGTCCGGCGCCCGTCTTCGTCGATCGGTGATCACATGAGAGATATGACACTCGTTTGGGATGCGTTTTTGGCTGAGTGGAGCGCGAGGATCGAGGATGTAAAACAATCAGCGTCTCGCACAATGAACGAAAAATAGGATCTACACGTGTAACACCTTGCGTAGCCTCGAGGCGTCCTCGCGCGCCTTGAGCGGGAACTGCGGTCGCCGACAGCATCGCCTGGTACTTATCTCGGCCGAATAATCGGCACATAGGTTAGATCCTGCAGAAAGCTTCTGTGACGCATCCAGGAACAGAGAATCTTATCGACGAGATTCTGGGTACGTCTGAGTACCTTGTCACCACTTTTCCTTGCCATCATCAAAAAGGTGCAAGTTCAGCCCTGCACTTGGACAGCACACAGTCACACACATCTCTTCAGGAGTAAAAACCGGTGCCCTTCCGACTGTTCATAGACATCGGGCACATGTTCCTCCCTGATGATTTCGAACCCACCCTCTTTGGCCCACTCCCTGTAGCTCTCCAGAGAGCCCTGTGACCACCACATCCGAGTATCTTGGCCGCTCCCTAGCCATCCCCTCAATTCCCCTCTCCACGGTGTCACGCCGACCGTCATCGTGCAATACCCCCCGGCCTTCACCCAGTTTCCGAGATGCCGGATGAGTGCTGCCTGCTCTTCAACAGGCATATGGATCAGCACGTATAGTGCTACCACAGCATCGAACGGGCCATCGCCCAGGACGGCGTCCTGCAGTTCCCGTTCCCCTACGAGTTCGGCGATATCCGCTCTAAAAAACTGCGCGCCTGGAACGAGCTCCTTGGCGCGTCGGACCTGAACAGCGCTGATATCGACACCCACGACGTGGTGTCCTGCACAGGCCAGAGTCCGCGCGACGGGAACGCCGCATCCGCATCCCAGATCGAGGACGCGTGCTCCGCTGACAGGCTGTAGAAGCTCCACCAGTAATTGCGCCCACCGAGTTTGGTGGACAGGGCAGTCGTCATCCTGTCGATGCGAGTACGATAAGACGTCATACCCGGTGCGAACGACGTCCTTTGGGTCCATTCCTGGGGTGGCGAAGGGTAGGTGGCGCTCAGGCTCTTTGCACGAGGAGGAAACACGTTGTTGTTGTACGGGTCAGACATGGCTGGTATTTATTTCGGGAGGCCCGCAATCGAGTCACGCTCAGTGGCCAGTGTGATAAGGGCAAGGCGCAAAAGTAGTGTATAAGAGAGGTCTTTGACGTAATGTATTTACAGGCCCGCCTAGCTCAATCGGCCAGAGCGTCAGACTTTTAAGGCGGGTATGATCCCTCCGGAGATCTGAAGGCTGCGAGTTCGACCCTCGCGGTGGGCTATTGTTTTTTTTCTTTTTTTTTCCTTCGAACTGTTGATCACACCTCTAGGGCGCATCC
>JBBPLU010000113.1:0-51171 GCA_038089935.1 Boletellus emodensis | reverse complement strand
CCTTCCTCCTTCGGTGCGAGGATGGTTAGACGATCGACAGCCTACCCTGTGGCAAACGAAGCATTGATTGTTCCTCATGTGAGTTGCTCGTTCTACCGGGGTAAGTCGAATGGCATCGACGTCCATCACATTAGGATCTCTAGTGGAGCGAGAAGATCCTCCTCCTGGAAGGAGAATGTAGTTTCTCCTTTCTCTCAGCTTTCGCAACCTCAGGATATTCTCGTTGAACACCTGTGCCTTCTTTATCCAATCCCTCCATTTCGTCGGCTGAGGGTTGATTGTTGCCATCATATTGGCCAGTTTATAGTCCACTCCTCGTCGGAGGACATCGATGAGGACGTTGTCATGTCCATCATCCATTTCTGCTCGGCCCACGGCCAGCTCGAAGCTCGCGATGAAAGCGTCAAAGTCACCTCTCTTCTCCCTTAGAGTCAGGCCGCTTTCTTTGTCGTCGTGGTACTGCGATTGTCGCATGTCATAGAGATTGTTCCTAGATCTCTCCTTTTCTCCAGTCGGCACAAACGAGGTGGAGAAGTCTTCCATGAACCGGTCCCACGTTACCCCAGTTCCGGCTGCTTGCAGCTTCTTATAGTAAGATTCAGCGAATACCGCCCCTCTGCCCTTGCTCATCTTGTTAAGGCAGGTTAAAATCATAGCCCTGTCGTTGTTCCTATACGTCCCTTCATTGATGATGAAGTACGCCGACATAGCTAGCATCCATTGCTGAGCATCAGCGGCATCTCCCGAGAAGTCGGCGGGTAGGGCCGCTTTCAGCTTGGAGGTTCGTTCGTGGTTTCCTGACATCTCGATGTCGTCTTCTTCTTCTTCTTCGACGGAAAGTACTCTGATCTGCAGGATAGGGGAAGGTTCGAACAGGAGAGTGAGTCCTAGGGTTTCCTCGGTGGGCTGTATACGAGGTGGAGGAGAGTTGTGCGAGGGGAGCGTGAACTCTTCCGTTTCTGTGGTCAGGACCGGGGGAGCGGGAGTCCCAGAGGTTCTTCTCTTCCTTCGGGAAGTAAGGAGGGGGTTCGGGGGAGGCTGAGGTCTCCGAGAGCTGGAGGCTATCCTGGTGGATAGTACTGGTGACGCCGCCTGGTAGGGATTTATGAAATCCGGTACCGATGGTTGGGGAGAAGGGGAGCGGGGATGTTCAGGTGCGTCTACTGGGATAGCGTCGTCAGAGTCGTCCTCAGGGAGTCGGTACGACGTGGTGGGAGTGGGGGAGTCCTACTGCGAAGAGCAGGGACAAGAAGAGAGCTAGTTCTTTTGTTACGTATATGCGAAGTTCCGGAGTGTATGCTTGAAGTAACCGTCGATGTTTGAAGTCTGAGATCTCGCTATCCTCTCGAGGACTCGCGGAGGGACCAGAACTAGCGCATAGATTGCGTAGAACTAGCTGAGGAATACATGGTACAGTAGGTCGTTATAAATACCCAGACAGAGCTGTACCCACGGTCTATAAAGGGAGTCGTCTAAGTATGGGCAAAGGTACCTTTGCCTATATCGGGGAGGTGCCTGGTTATGGGTGGTGGGAAAACATGACCGCAGCGAGAGATGGGTCAAGGGGAGTGTAACGTCCGATGTGATAGGAAGTGAACCAGATGCAAGGTGACACTTACCCGGTTATGGAGGAACGGAAGACCGGGTAAGGGAGGTTATCGATCCCTTCGAAGGGATGTCCCTCAAGTACATATAACAAGTCATCAGCATAGACGGAACAGGAGAAAGGATGATCATAAAATGAGTCGAACCACTGCTGCTCAAGAACCGACGCTTCGTTTGTAACAGTTATGTGCTAAGATCGGATGTCGCAATCATTGGGTTTTCAGCCCATGTTGTAGTACCAGGAATTTGCTAATGAAGCATCCCATTGCTCCACTGTCGATAAGTACTGTAGCTTCAATGGTTTTCTCGTCGTCCGCGAGGTGAATGGGGATTTTGATTGCTCTAGAGTTTGGTCCAGATACAAATACAGGAGCAATGATTACTGGGGAGGGAAACAGAGCCATTGACCTCAGTTTCCCTTTCAAAAACCCTCCAAAGTGGTTAGCTTCCTCACTTCTTCTTCATTGGCCGAGATGCATACTTTGAGAATGCAGAGGAGTTCCTCTCTGGGGAGTTCCGACCCATCAAGGAACTTGGAGAGGTTGTCTTCAACAACTTCTACCACCTTGATTGCTTGAGGCTTGGGATGAGGTCCAGAATTGGGAGATTTCCTTCCTCCTTCCGTGTAAGGATGGTTGGAAGATCGACAGCTGACCCAGTGGCATATGAAGCATTGATTGTTCCTCATATGAGTTGCTCGTTCTACTGGGGTAAGTCAAATGGCATTGACATCCATTGTATTAGGATCTCTGGTAGAGCGAGAAGATCCTCCTCCTCCTAGAAGGGGAATATAGTTCCTCCTTTCTCTTAACTTCCACAGCCTCAGGATGTTCTCATTAAACACCTGCGCTTTCTTGATCCAATCCTTTCATTTCGTCAGCTGAGGATTGATTGTTGCCATCATATTGGCTAGCTTATAGTCCACTCCACATCGGAGGACATCTATGAGGACATTGTCATGTCCAACATCCATTTCGGCTCGGTCCACAGCCAGCTCAAAGCTCGCAATAAAAGCGTCAAAGTCACCTCTCTTCTCCCTTAGAGTCAGGCCGCTTTCTTTATCGTCGCATGTCGTAGAGATTGTTCCTAGATCTCTCCTTTTCTCTGGTCGGCACAAACAAGCTGGAGAAGTCTTCAATGAACTGGTCCCATGTTACCCCAGTTCCGGCTTGCAATCCTTGCAGCTTCTTATAGTATGATTCAGCAAATACTGCCCCTCTACCTTTGCTCATCTTGTTAAGGCAGGTCAAAATCATAGCCTTGTCGTTATTCCTATACGTCCCTTCATTGATGATGAAGTACACCAACATGGCTAGCATCCATTGCTGAGCGTTAGCGGTATCTCCTGAAAAGTCGGCAGGTAAGGCCGCTTTCAGCTCGGTGGTTCTGTCGTTGTTTCCTGACATCTCAATGTCGTCTTCTTCTTCTTCTTCGACAGAGAGTACTCTGATCTGCAGGATAGGAGAAGGTTCGAAGGGAAGAGCTGGTCCTAAGGTTTCCTCAGTGGGCTGCGTGCGAGGTGGAGGAGAGGTGCGCAAAGTGAGTATGAATTCCTCTGTTTTCATGGTTAGGACTGGGGGAGTGGGAGTCCCTGAGGTTCTTCTCTTCCTTCAGGAGGTAAGAAGGGGATTCAGGGGAGGTTGAGGTCTCCGAGAGCTGGAGGCTATCCGGGTGGAAGGTACTGGTGACACCACCTGGTAGGGATTTATAAAATCCAGTACCGATAGTTGGGGTGACGGGAAATGGGGGAGTTCAGGTGTGTCTACTGGGATAGCGTCATTAGAGTCATCCTCAGCTGAAAGTCGGTACAACGTGGTGGGAGTGGGGAGTCCTACTGCGAAGAGCAAGGACAAGGAGAGAGCTAGTTCTTTTGTTACGTATACGCGAAGTTCCGGAGCATATGCTTGAAGTAACCATCGATGTCGAAGTTGATGATCTCACTATCCTCTCGAGGACTTGCGGAAGGACCAGAACTAGTGCATAGATTGCATAGAACTAGCTGGGGAATACATCGTACAGAAGGTCATTATAAATACCCAGACAGAGCTGTACCCCCTTTGCCTATAACGGGGAGGTATCTGGTTATGGTGGATGGGAATACGTGACCGCAGCAAGAGATGGGTCAAGGGGAGTATAATGTCCGGTGTGATAGGAAGTGAATCAGAAGCAAGGTGACACTTACCTGGTTATAGAGGAACGGAAGACCAGGTAGGGGAGGTTAGCAATCCCGTCGAAGGGCTGTCCCTCTAGTACATATAATAAGTCATCATCATAGATGGAACAAGCAAAAGGATGATCATAAAGGGTGTCGAACCACTACTGCTCTAAGGCCAACGCCTCGTTTGTAACAATAATAAGTCATCAGCATAGGAAATATAAGTAAAAGAATGATGGGAAAGTATATCAAACCAGTTGCACTCTATTGTGGTTGTTTCATTTGTAACACTCTTCTTTGCTTAGTTGGATTCTGTCTCCAACTTGTCTCCATGTTCATCCTTGTCCAACATCTGACCTCTGAGGACCAAGAGCATGTAAGAACACAACATGCCAACCTGCATTGCTAAAGTCAATGTCCTCATACCTCTGACTAATCCAGACTCCCCAGACTTATTCCTCCAGCCTCCAACCTCCAGAGCAAGCAAAGAGACATGGCCCTAACACTCTATTAGAGTCCATATCCTCTTTCTCTCTAAATCTAACCTTTTTGTTGGGAAAATATCCTCCTAGACTGGTTTGGAGAAGTCCACTATGGTCAGGGTTATCAAAGAGATTCATCCAGGCAGGTAAAACATCAAATTAGGCCCTCTTTCCAAGCTTTCTCTTATTAACAAAATGAGAATTGTCTCTAGATTACCTTTGACAAGGTTGAAAATGCTGTCCAGGCAACTCATTTCATCAATTATACACTCTCCTCTCCTGTCTCTTTCCAAACTATTCACAATATGCCAAAGTCTATGTTTTTAAAGGCTATACATAATCAAGAAAAAAAAACCACTCTTGTTTGTGAAGCATAGGAAACATAGGCTAGACTTTACCCTCAAGCACCAACACTGGACTGCAGAGGACCAGACTAGGGTAATTTGGTCAGATAAGAGCAAAAACAATAGAATTGGGTCAGATAAAAAGAAGTATGTGTGGAAAGTGGCAGGAAAACCTTTGTAAGACAAGAAGATATAGGGAACAGTAAAGTTTGGAGGAGGTTTCTTGATAGTTTGAGGATACATGGGCTGGAATAGAGTGGAGATCCTTGTAGAGGTGGAAGGGAGGATGAATGCTGAGTAGTATGTCTCTATTTTGGAGGATAATCTGCTTCTTACTATGGAAAATTCTGGGATCCTTGAAGAGAGCATTATCTTTCAACAAGATAATAACCCCAAGCATACATCTAAAAGGACCCAGGAGTGGCTAGAATATCAAGATATCATGGTCTTTGATTGGCCAGCACAATCTCCAGACCTTAATCCTATTGAACATCTCTGGCAAATCCTCAAAAAAAAGCTCAATAGCTATGTGACACTACAAGAGGGGTTTAGCAGCTTTGAGAAAGGATTGATATGGAATAGGGCAAGATACATAGATGTTGAGAAATGTCAAATATTGATAGAAAGCATGCCTAGAAGACTAGAAGCAGTGATAAAAACAAAAGGAGGGCATAGAAAGTGTTACGTTTCGCCCTTTTTCTCCTTTATCTTGTACTCTTTTCTCTACAATCACACTTACTCTTTCATGTTTACCCCTCAATCCGTCCAACTGAATACCTTGTCATTCATGCTTACCCTTAGATCCGACTATCTGGATCTTTCGTCATTACTGTTTATTTCATGTCCAATCCAACTTGGACTTCCTTTTCCTCATTTGTTCTTCCTGTCATCATGATGACATCCCTTTTTCATTTGTTCTCCAAATACAGTAGTTGGTCTGTGCACCTCACAGACGGGTATATAAACCCTAGTAGTCTAGTCTTGTACTCTAAGCTAGACTTACCTGGCAATCACCTTTGTTCCCCTTCGTTTCTCGCCCCTCGTCCACCAACCATGAAGCCCCTAGTTGGAAGTACCTTGACATCATAGGAAGTCCCTCAATGACCCTCAAATCTTGTACCCTCCATTGGAAGACCCTTTGGATAATGTCTCTTGTCCACTTGTCCTCACCCTTTGCCTGCTAGGTTTATACTCATTCCTACCCAGGCCAAGCATAACAGAAAGTATTAAAATTACAGAATAGAAATGTTGCTCAAATAAGTGTCCCAATGACATGTCATTTTGAAATTGTTATATCTCAGTGCCATGGCAACCAAATCACATGACTAAGGGCTCATCTTCAGGACAGGAGTTAGGGCTATTGATGACCATGCAAGGGTCAGAGCTGATATATTTTTGGTTCTCTTGCAAATGTCAAGTCTTTCCAAAATGGCCCAACATTAGGACACTTATTTGAGCCACTGTATATATGCATGAGATTAATTTGAATCTCAAGCCAGAAAGCACATCCAATAGTGTAAATCTTGGAATCAGAACAACACAGGGTGTTACTGCATTTAATTTGACCTGTCTATACTGTTGTCTAAAGTCACTCCTAAGTATATGTATATGTAACATATAGCAGGACACAGGCAAAGCATGTGCAACATGTAAATGGGAGTTGTGGCAACTGTTGGGGTTGTCACAACTGCCAAAAGATGACCATACAGATACCAATGAACCAAAGTGCAAGACAGAAAAAGCGTGATTTGTGTTGTAGTGACAAACATTGTAGCAAAAGAATGAGACTGAGAACATTGTTCCTCGTACAAGGCACCAGCTACTTAGAATACACTGTATACTTGACAAGATAGAATCCCCATGTAAATTCGGCTGCGGGCAAGCGCTCCAGCTATTCAGATACAACATGGACGGTCAATACTTCGCGCGGCGACCTGTGGAATCAAGGATCGCACATGTTACCCGGGGGTCATATACCCCGACGAGAGACAAAGTTCTGTGAGAAAAAGATGAGGAGTCGTCCCACGATGGTTACGCCCAGTGTGACACCACCTCCAGATCCTGTGACGTGGCAACAGCGAGCACAAACTTTCTGTTGGAATCAGTCACTAAACAGCCGTCAGTTGAGCGCGTAACCGAGAGACCAGAGATGGTTCACCCAACGCAAAGATGTTGCTGTGTAGAAATTCGGCCAGTTCGGCGAGGGGTGTGTCAGGCGTGATGACAGTGTATGGATGCGACTCGTTGCGTATGAATCTGGACATGTATTTCTTTATGGAATCATTCTGGGGAGCGTAGGCAGGATGTTGGATGTGGGGCAGTATTAACCAAGGAAAGGATGAGCGCACCGGCTTAGCGTATCCTGCCTGCCATTTGGCTTTCAGTGCGGCAGTGTCGACATAACCAAGTGGCCGTTTGTTCCTATCGAGCACGCTGCGAGGAGGGGATCACTCAACAGAACCGTAGAGCGCGAGGCATAGTTACGGTATGTGAGAGAAATCGCGCTCGTATGCGAGCCCGATTGCATGCGAGATGGTTTCGTTGGCTGGAAGCGAGAAGGCGGGAGGTAGTTGGAGGTCCTGATTCAAAGCTGAGACTGGATGTCGCTCGTTCTGAGACAGCGCACCTCCACGACCGCACCCCGATACTTGTCTGCTGGTGGCATCGAAACGAGAAGGAGCCGATCAAAGGTCGCACGTGATCTGCGTATCTCACACCCGCATAATGCACCAACAAGAACAGTTCTCTGACCTGAACCATGGCTGAGCGAGCCTACGGCAATTCACAGCCTCCGCCGGACCCAGCTCCCATACAAAGGCTCCACGAGTCGCTCATAAATCGTATAGCTGCAGGCGAGGTGTGTTCCACTCGTTTTACCGGAGCGGGCTCAGCTCACTCGTCGCGGAGATCATACACAGACCCGCTTCCGCACTAAAGGAGCTACTCGAGAACTCCCTCGATGCCGGCGCCACGTCCATTCGCATCACCGTCAAGGATGGTGGGATGAAGCTGCTTCAGATTCAGGACAATGGGTGTGGCATACGCGTGCGTGCGCTCGTCTTTCGCCGTGGTTTCTGTTCACTTGGCTCACACCTTGACAGAAATCTGACCTGCCTATCCTTGCTGAGCGATTCACTACCTCAAAAATCAAATCTTTCTCCGACTTGTCTCGACTAACCACATATGGTTTTCGTGGTGAAGCTTTGGCATCCATATCCCACGTGGCTCACATGTCCGTTGTGACAAAAACCAAGACTGATTCCTGCGCGTGGAAGTAAGTGGTGCAGCGTGTCGTCAGACGTCGGGTCAATCTTCTCACGCAGAGCATGCTACTCCGAAGGCGTGCTGGTTCCTCCAAAGGCAGGTCAGACGCCAGATCCCAAGCCTTGCGCTGGAAATGACGGGACTACCATCATTGTATGTCCTCTCTTTGGCCGGCCATCGTGACGCTGGCCCTCAACGACTCAGATTGAGGATATGTTTTATAATACACCCACTCGTTTGTCCGCCTTGCGGAGCCACTCCGAAGAATATGCGAGAATTCTCGATGTTGTGACCAAGTATGCGGTCCATAACCCGAAGGTAGCATTCCTATGCAAAAAGGTGCGCCAACCTGATACCGTATCTGCTTGCTAGCTAATCACATCTCCAGGCCGGGTCTGTGAATCCAGAACTCTCTACGTCGTCCACGTCTGTCGAGCAAGCGATTCGCTTGTTGTATGGCCACACAATAGGGAGAGAACTATTACATGCCGAAGTCTCTTCATCTTCCACTGACTCGCAATCACCATCCACTGGATCGGACAATGTTGACGACGCTGAAAAGTGGTCTGCTGTAGCCTCCTGCACCAGCCCAAATTATCAAGGTAAAAAGACTGTCTTCTTACTTTTCATTAATCGTAAGTCAACCTTGGTGTGTCGTGATCGCTGGAGAGCTCGACTGACCATGACGTTACAGACCGCCTCGTCGAGTCATCCAGCATCAAGCGAGCGATCGAGAGTGCATACAGTGGGGTACTACCCAAAGGCGCATCCCCGTTCGTGTACCTTAGGTGCGGACAGCTACTAAGACGATATTAGGGACTAAAAGCATCAGTATCGAGATAGATCCCCGCGCTGTGGATGTGAACGTACATCCCACGAAACGGGAGGTCATCTTTTTGAACGAGGAGACTATAACAGAACGAATATCGGATGCTATCCAGCAGGTAGTCAGTCAAAGTCACTCCAGGACCTTTGAGTATCAGGTACGCTCGTTTCTATTACACCTCGCGTTACTTTAACAATCTCTAGACATTGCTTACCGGTCCCTCGACTGGATCGAATACGAAGGGCAGCCGCAAAGCGAGGGGGGAAGAGGATGAAGCAGAGGATGAACATCCTGCTTTAGCATCTCATCGTACGCCTTTTCCGTGTTTGAATTTGCTGTCATTTATCGCCCTTCAGCTGCGAAGACGTATTCGCACCACAAAGTCCGGACTTCGCTCCTCGATCGTACTCTCGAATCGATGGTCCCAGTATTGAATCCTTCGCGCTCTGACGGTGATGACGTGTCCAAGAAAGTTGTCGGCCTACGTGATATCGCGGAATCCAGTTGTGATCTTACATCTGTACTGGAGCTCAGGAAGTCGGTTCGAAAGGGCACTCACGATGGTTTGTCTTGTCAACCGTTGAAGTAGGAAGGCAGATATTCAGTTTATCCGACAGACCTGACCGAAATCATAAAGAAGCATACATTCGTCGGCATTGTGGATGGTTATCGGTGTTTGTCTCTGATTCAACATTCCACAAAGCTATATCTTCTCAACCATGCGGCTCTGGCGTACGTCGCTTGTACTATGTTCTTCCTCATCTCAGTTATGACACGCCTGTTCGTAGCGAGGAACTGTTTTACCAGCTTGCTCTCATGCAATTCGGCAGTTACCGCAAGTTGAAGCTGGATCCTCCTCCCCCGCTTCGGACACTTTTGAAACTCGCTGTGGATGCGGAACCAGGCACAGAGAAAAGCGGGCTAAGCAAAAACGAAATTGTAGATGTGAGTGCCTTTGGTTTGCGCAACCCAATCTAAACTCACACGCGCAATCAATCCTCAGCGCATCGCCAAGACGCTCCTCGCGCGTCGTAGCATGCTGGCTGAATACTTTGAGATCAATTTCACGTCGGACGGGGACATTGAGAGTCTGCCACATCTCCTGAAAGAGTACACCCCCGACCTCAATAAGTTGCCCACTTTCCTCATGCGCCTCGGGCCACAGGTGAGAGTATTTTCTGGCCGTGGGTGAACCCCGACAGCTGATCGTGGGGTGCTTTGTCAGGTGGAATGGCAATCAGAGAAAGAGTGCTTCTTCACACTCATGCGCGAAATTGCATACTTTTATTCGCCATCACCGTCACATTTCGTACCATCCGACGGCGGCGCGCATACGCAAGCCAAATCAGCTGCAGCATGGCAAACTGAGCACGTCTTGTTCCAGGCGATGCGCAAGTTCTTGGTCGCGCCGAAAACATTGCTAGAGAATGACGTCGTCCAGGTGGCCAACCTTCCTGATCTCTACCGTGTCTTTGAGAGGTGTTGATCATGAGGGGACCTGCCTTCATCACGGACTGCTACGACTTTATGACAGACTACCAGGAGATTGTAATGCTGTGATACGCCAGTCGTCCACTGCGCACTCCCTTCCGCACAGGTACATGTACGGTCTTTCTCCTATCACACTACGTCTGGTTAATGAATACATAGTATACAAGTGATCAAAGAGACACATTCAATATCACGGGAAGCGGTAGCATCGCCTTCAGTCCCTTGCTGAGGAAGCCAGAGGGCTCAAGGCAATCCCCTTCCGGTGTTGATCGCGTTCGCGACCTGGCTCGTGTTCGGCCTATTGAAGGCATACCTGTAAGGGAGTGCCGGAAAAATCAGCGACACCGAGCTTGATGGGGGGAGGGGCAATTTCCATGAACAGCGCCGCTCACCTCTCGTAGCTATCAATATACAGCTCGTCCGTGCTGCAGGTCCGCTTGAACGCAGGGTGCCCGAACAGCCGATCCAGCCACGCGCGGAAACGCACACCTTGCGGCAGATCGTACCCACGATAGCGCTTGAGCACGTTGCTCGCTCTGAACACCCCTGAAACACGTCGTTCGCACACACGCATGTCCAGTCAGTCGCTCAGCCAACTGAGGCGCACGCGCGTTGACGCACATGGCGCGACCATGACGTCCGCCCACCCGAGACTGCCTCCCTCGGGATTCCAGAGCCCGGTCCCAGCGGAACCGACGAGCGCGTCTGCGCGCTCAAAGAGGCCGACAAGCGTGTGGAGCGCGGTGGTGAACTCGGCTTCGGCGGCGAGCTGGGCAGGGTGGTCTTGTGCCTGGAGGAAGCGGTAAAAAGCGGGCACGAGCGCGCGGTTGATGTGGTCCGACTGGAGACGGACGAGCGCGCGGGCGTCTGTGCGAGGAGGGAATCGCAGTAACGATGGCGGTTTGCATGTCAGTGAGTGGTGTACGTGAGTGGGGTTGGAAAGCGGGACGCACATGGATCAGACTTGGGCGGGAAGAGGGATGGTGTGGCGGACGAGGTGGACGCGAGGCTGGAGCATGAGAGGGCGATAAGCATGAGAGGCGGAAGAGACGGGTACGAACTCTTCGAGAAAGTCCATGATGACGGTGCTCTCGTTCACAGCGCGGGGTGGATTATAATTATTGAGCTTGAGTGCAGGGACGAGGCCCTTTGGAGAGAGCTCGAGGAGCTCCTTGGGTTTCTTGTACGGGTCGACTTCGTCTGTCGAGGACGCTCGGTGGTTACATCACACTCGAGAGGGTCTGGACATACAATACTGCGACACGACAAGTGAACTGGGTCGTTTAAGAGGGAGGCTGATGCGCGGCGCACCTTGTACGGGATCTCGAGATACTCCAGAGTGACCCATGCACGCTGCACGAACGGACAGAAACAGCTCGCGAAGAGGGTGATGTCCTCATCGGCTGCGTGGCGCTGGACGGTCTGGAGAGCGTCGCCGGTGCATTGGTTGTGGTAGGCCTTTCCTGTGTCCGTCATCGTCACTCTGAATCAGACTCGCCTCACGGTCGCTTCCGGTCACCCGCTGACGAATGTGTGCACAAAGGACGTCGTTTTTGCAGGCTTTGCGACTACCACCAGACCTTCTCGACGAGGTAAAGTTTGCTCTGCGACTCGCATGACGGCCTGAATTCACTCGCAATATTTTCTTTTCCGCTATGGGTGATATTGCAGACGTGTTCGCGGGCAATTTCCGAGCTCATCTCGCTTGCTGCTGCGGAGCGCGCCGATTCAGTGTCTCTCGACGAAATCCATGAAGCCGTCATTCAATACGACTGTGCAGTGTATCTCGTGATTTTATGTCCTTTCTCTGGCCCCGTATGTGAAATTTGACTCTTTTTTTTCGCCGTCCAGGAGCCGCTCGATGTCCTTCCGATATTGCTGCCTTGCCGTCATGGCGGTGCCATGAACTTGCTCCGCGCATGCGCGCTCAACAATAGCTCGAAAGAAGTCGTGCTCGTGGTCCAGGAGGCGATCGAGTACGTGCAAACGCGCCTGAACGACGAAGAGGAAGGGGAGGAAAGCGACCCCGATCTCGTACAGAGAACCGTCGGCATCGTCGCGCTCTGCCCGCCAGGTTCTTGTTTGTCTCGACCTTGTGAAGGGGCTTTCTTTTTTGTCAATCGACTGATTACAAACGGACAGCCATTTCCCGCTCGAGCGTCGGGAAGAGATCTGCACTCGAACTGTGTTCCCCTGCTTTGGAAGACGTTGCTTCGTTGGTCTCTTCCGTCTCGTCGCGCGGAACCAAAGAAGAGGGCCGTGCGCTCATCACTGAAGTGGCCAGCCTAGTCCAGTCCCTGGCTGTCTGGGCGCCTGCGGTCACGGACGACAATGGGCTGCAAGCAATCAAGGTCATTCTGCGTTTCGACCACTTTTGGACGGTGGCTCATGGTCTGTAGAACCTCCTTCGCGAGCTGCTTGATACGACGGTTGTGAGCTGTGCGCCGTCGATCCAGGCCTTGTTAGCTGTGAGAAGTGCCGAGTCTCGCTTTCCCCGCAACTTCAAAAATTCTTCCGACAAGAAGGGATGGCAAGACGGTGTAGGTGCGATGCGCAAAGTGCAGGTACGTCTGGGTAGGCCAGGATGACGGAGTGTATCACACCATACATGCAGCTCGCACTCGAAGGTCTGGGAAGCTTCCCACCGACAACATACTCCTCATTCAGCGATCTGGTGTATCTTGCGCACTCGACACCGCCTGTTATCTTTTCCCCCTCTACACTGTCGGATCTTCATCCTCTGCTCGTCAATGCATTGCAGATGAACATGGTCGTCGACGAATCATTGTTTCTGCTGTTCAGAATCCTCACACATGAGACCATGAACGTGTTTCCAGAAGTTGCAACGCCGCTCTGTGCGGTGTTTAAGACGCTTGCAAGCACGCACATCGACCCGACCATCCGGCAGCTGAACCTTCGACTGTTGTCCCTGACGTTGTCCAGACTTCCACCACTTCCGAGACTCGATATGCTTCTAAAGCTCACTACAGACGAGGAATTTCCGCAGATCCGAGGACCGGCTGTGGGCCTGGTCAAAGAGGCTGTTCTGGAAGCCCTGGCGTTCCCCACAGACCGTTCATCCCCGAACCCGTTTGCGTCCCCGGAGTTACTGCGTGTTTTCGGTGGCGTGCTGTTCCGGCCGAATCCGCCAGAGTTCTTGAACGAAGGAAGGACAAGAGAAGAGCTAGCGCGGTCGCTGGAGTTGTTGCGCATCGCGGATTGTCTTTCGTTTTACTACGTGATTTTGCAGCGGGATCATGAAAACAGGGTACGTCCTGACGCACGTGCGGCTTCTTTTCTTTTCTTCCTTTCACGCCTTACGTTACTGCCTCGCCCGCCAAAAAAGACGGGGGTGAGGTCGAAGGATAACGTCACGAGCGTACAAAGTTCAATTCTTCGACCGCTGCGACAATTCCTGGATGAACATATAGGCAGAGAAGGTGTGCCGTATGCAGATACGC
The DNA here is from genome assembly GCA_038089935.1 of Boletellus emodensis. Classification (NCBI taxonomy): domain Eukaryota; kingdom Fungi; phylum Basidiomycota; class Agaricomycetes; order Boletales; family Boletaceae; genus Boletellus; species Boletellus emodensis. The sequence goes on along the minus strand of JBBPLU010000113.1, from coordinate 37,543 downwards.
GAATTGATATGGACCACTCAGGGTCCGTGCCACACAGAACACCCTCTGATGGCCATATTATCACTCCAAGTCGGCTTGGACCGCATAGATTGCGCACTGCGAACGCTCGATTCGGAGGGGGGGCCATAGCGCGGTACGTCCGAGTCCGACCAATCGATGGAATTAGTCAGTGAGTGGCGCCGTGAGCGATGTCAAGTCACATGTCTTTTTTTTTTTTTCTGTCTCTCTGAAAGTCACGCGGCTTCGCGATAAGTAGGTGATAGAGCGCTGCGCTTGGTCAAGTGACCGTTGGCGTGCCTCATGTGAGACGAGCGTCGTGCGTGTTTCTTTATCAACCGTGACGTGGAGCCAGAAGCCTGGCTTATCGAGCCAGGGGGCACTGAGGATTGTCATACACCGGCACACAACAGCTTATCGCTCGCTCTCGTCGCACGATGGTCGTCGGCGTCATACGGCACAAGTGCAGAAGGCGAGTGTGACCAAGTCGTGTCGGGACGTCCCGTTGGACCTATGTTGCAGCATGCTTGCGGCGAACAACCATGTTACTCTGGATCTGTATGGAGCGTGACAATCACGTGGCTGTTCCAAGGTCCATTGATAGCTACTTATCAATAACTTGGTCGTAAACGTGATTTGTAAAGACCAACGCGCGGCAGGACTATCATCTGACTCGCCAGCCAAATGTCACGGTCGCAGATCTTGAGAAAAGGTTCTGTCGGTGGTCCGCGAGACCAACGTCGTTATCGGTTGTCATTAATACCACTCTCTTTTTCATTTTGTGGTCGCCGAGTCCGACGCTCGGCCGACGAAGCGCGTTCATCAATCGACCATCGATGGTGGGGTCAGGCTGACCACCATGCTGTGTGTGGATTGCTGTGGGTGGCGCGATAGATGCATACTTTCCGAGCGGGCGCAACGCCCAGTTCTGAAACACATGCGAGCGTGGTGATGGTGACCAACTACACAACGGAACGATCGGCCCGCAGCGGGCCACCGTTCTCCGTGCGGAGACGAGCCACATGCCGCGCGCACGTGCCGGTCCTGCCGTACCGCGACCGCATCTGACGTGCCGTTCTCCCCCCCCCTCGTCGTTATCTGGCCGCATCTGCTGCACGGACTCGGAAGGGATACCCCCAGACTCGGCGCCTCACTGAGACCCCCTGCCAAGCCGTCCTCGACAGGGGACAAGTTACAACGTGACCCAGGGCGTATCACGTCGCGGAGCGGGGGGTATCCCCACCCGGATCTCCAATGCATATTCACATCTTCACACGTGTCTCACCCGGGTCGCATCGTAGCGCATCGTACTGGTACTTATTCAGTGGGCCGCGCCCGTGTGGTGTGATACACCAGAGAGCGTATCTCGAAATACATGGCGGGGCCGTATGGACCCGCGATTTCAAAGTAACACTTGGGCGGGTTTCCAACGCTAGCTGCGACGGAACGAACCGGGTCGCGGGATCCCTGATCGATTGATCCTCGTTCCTGGTGCTCGGTCGTTATTCCTGATCCTGGCGGTTATCCCGGTGGCAGAAGAAGGAATATAATTGGACACATGCAACCCAATTCTGGGGGACTCGGACGCCGATCGGTGCGTGCGGCAATAAATCATGGACACGATTCCCATGGCGCACGCAATACGGGGATCGAAAAGAGGGGCGGTGGGAGGTGGGTTGCGCAAACATGCGGCAAAAAGTTGGAAAGAAGCCTTGGGGTCAGCTGGTCCTCGATCGGGCCGGTATCGGACGATTCAGTCGAGTGGTTCACACGCTGAATTCCAGAATAAAAGGGTAGTAGTATGTGAATTCCAGTCCGTTGCTAATGTCATGGAACTAGTAGCGTTGGCGATGTAGTAGTCTAGAAGATGTCGGAAGGAAACATGTGAGGTATAAGTAAAATTTAAAACCGGCGCATATGGGCACGTGCGATCGTGTGTTGATCGAACCCCGCTGAATTTACAAGCGGAGACTTCCTCGATCAGTCGTTCCTGGAAGTCATAGAAACATTCCAAAAAAGGATAAACTGCAGGGTGTGCGAGCGAAAAAGCCAACGTTGAGAATAAGATTTTCTACGCCCTACGTTCGAAATTTATGAGATTTTTTGATACCGGAGCTCCAGTTTGCGAAGCGGCAGGTAGAGCAGCGCAGCGAGCGGGAACGCAACCTCGAAGCCAATGTCTCCCGAGTGTCGGCCAATGGGCCCCGAGAACCACACCTGGCTTATGCACGGAATGACAAGGCCAAATGCAAGGACCCCCGCTGCCAAGGCAGCCAGCCCCCACGGCAGGCGACCGGCGACGTTCCAGTCGGCCTGGTTATAGGTACTGAAGTTGCCTCGCCGGAAATACAAGTGCTCCACGAGGAGGATGCCGCCGTACGCGCTCGCCCAGTAGCCGATCAGACTGAGAAAGTTTGTAAGTGCCGTATAGAACCTGTGGGCGCCAACGATCGCCAGCGGTAGTGCGCTGTACGAGGTGACGAGCATGTACGTCAGCGCCAACGTCGCAGGACGACGATTCATGGACGTACATCACCGTACCCACGATCGAGAACACATATCTTGGAACGGCGGCGAACCTCGGGATGAGCACCTGGAAGTTGAAGCAGATCGAGTAGAGCGTGCAGGCGATGTTTGACGTCACGCTCAGGCTGAGCAGCACCGTCAGAAACTTGCCAAAGTTCCCGGCGGGACTCAGCATCGCTTCCAGCAAGCCGCCAATGTTTTGGCCGGTGCCATAGCCTGTATTCCAGCTGACGACGTTCGGGGCAGCTAAGACGGCCGCCGCGCCAAGGCACTCTAGCAAAACCTAAAAATGATGACAAATCAGGTATCGTGTGGATGATGTGAAGCGACACGTACGATAGGAACAATGTATCCGAGATAGGCATACAGGAAAATGCGCCGACTGTGGTGTGTCATTCGGCTGGAGAGCAAGCCAACGTGCCATAAACACTCACCTCGATACGGACGGGGCGTAATACATCGTGAAATCAGACGCCATCGCAGAAAACGTGATGACAAAGCCTGCGATCGTGGCACCAAACGAAAGGATCGCAGAGGCCGCCGCAGGTTCGGCTGGTTGGACGTTGTACAGGTGCTTCCCTCCGACACCGAGGGCGACCAGGAAAGCGATGAGAACTGGTGGCCATGCAAGACGCTCGTACCACGTGAGAACTTTGTAGCCCATGAAGGAGATCTGGCCATGCGTTTAGCACCACAAGCAACAGTATCCAAGAGGAAGGACATACAATCATCGATAATATCGCAATAATGACGATGCCAACCCTGAGGTCAGGAACGGGGCAGTGAGCAGGGCGGTGGCACATGAGAGCAACGCCAACTTACGTCCACGACAGGTTGTTATTGGAAACGCTGGCAAGCGCTTGTCCACCGAGAATACAATTGAGAATATTGAAACCACACAGGCTGACGAGGTTGAGGAGAGTGGGTAGAATAACACCATAATATCTGCCGACGATGCATCATCGCGTCAGGACGCCTGAAGAAGGATAGGGAGGACGGACCCAAAGGTGTAGCGAGAAGCAATCATCTGCCTCATACCGGTCTTGGGGCCCCATGTGTTTCTAGACAAATTGGCAGCTGGATGGACGCGAGAGGGAGAGAGCTCACAAATATGCAGGAAGGAGATTGCCAATGAGGTTAAAGAATAAGATTACAAGACAAGAGTCGCGGAGACCGAGACCGAAGACAGCCGGACCAAGCGTTCCGGTGGAGAAGCTGGACCAGGGTCAACGAGGCCCGAGCGGGAGAGGGGGTACACACGAAAGGATGTTGAAATTCATGGAGAACCAGACAAAGAATACTTTATAATACTGGGTGTCCGTGCGATCTCCGTGGGGGACAGGGACCGTGCCTGCGGTGGGAAGTGAGGGATGGGATGGGAAGAGCGGGGTGGTTGAGCGTACCCTGCGCCTCCACGCCCCAGCGAAATCCCCTCGGGAGGGAGGGGAGATCGCTGGCGCCATGGGAGTCGGTGTGGGAGGCAAAGTCCTTCTCGACATCGGGGTCGAACTTGGCGTCATGAAGGTGCTCGGACATGGCGAGGAAGGAGCGACGAGGGCAGGAGCGAGCGACGGGCTAATATAGGATCCGGAGAGAGAGAAGATAACGAGCCCGGGCATAAAAATTAATAAAATTACGAGGGAAGGATAAAAAATAAAACAGATCTTCCCGTCGGACCTGGTCCATGACGATTCGAGCGATGTGACGTTGACAGCCGTTCACACCGATCCATTAAAGGCCAATCCCATTTTGGACGCACAGCACGTGATCCTGTCGCCATCCATTCCCGCCACAGCCACCACAGCCACCGCCCGCCATGTCCACGCTCCTCCTCCTCCAGCGTCCCCACCGCGGCTCGCGCGTGTCCTCGTTCTACCCAGTCAAGTCCCTCCCCCCCCTCGCCGCCCTCGACAGCGCGTTCCAGCTCCAGGAGTACATCTCCCTCCTCATCCGCCGCGACGTCCACGACGTCGACGCCATCGTCTCCCTCCCCGAAAAAGGCACACCAAAGGACCAGGACGAGCCCACGGACGCCACAGAGCCCGATGCGAAAAAAGCAGACGACGCCGACCGCAAGAGCGACGTTTCCGTCGACAAGGCCTGCTGGATATACGAGCAGCTGCGGTCCGTCACGTCAAACAGCTCCACTCCCATGCCCACGTTAATTCTTCTACAGGCGCCTCGCGCAGGATCTTTCCCACCCTCTGATCACGATGCTCCAACAAGAGTGCACAAGGAGCTCCTGCCCTCAGATGAAGGCGGGAGAGTGGCTTTACCTCTGTGTTGCGCACGGTAATGACGGCGCTATGGAGGTGCGCATCCTGCCTATTCACCAACCTCAATCTCGCTCTGACATCCTTCGCTTGAAGCAATGCTGTGCGATTGATTACATCCTTCATACTGTCGATAGTGCGACTGCCCTCTTGAACTCTCCGAGAGCGTTCCCCTCGAGGTACATATCTGGCCTCTTCTCGCCCGCTCTGTCCCCGAGCTGATCGATCTTGATGCTCCCCCTCGCTAATTAGGCTCTCCATTCCACAGACATCCCACAGGCACTTTGCTTCGCTTGCCCGCCGCCTCGGTAGAATCTTTGCGCATGCCTACTTTCACCATCGGGAAGCGTTTGAGCAAGCCGAAGCCGAATCATCGCTTTATGCCCGCTTCCTCAAACTGACTAACCATTTTGATTTGGTGCCTGCAGAGTTTCTTGTCATCCCCGAAAGCGCGATCCACCACGATGGCAAAGGCCAACCCGAGGAAGTAGAACCTCCTCGTCTGTTTTCTGCGGCCGTCCCTCCGACACCACATCTTCAAAACGACTCGCTTACGGCATCGACGGCTCCCGACGTCGACCAAGCTCCGAATAGTCTCCCGAGGTCTATGGACACGGCAAACCACGTTGGAACGGATAGCCCCCGGAGGCTTGGTCGCAGCCGAACCGACACGATGGTGTTTAACGAAGGCTTTAGTGTGACCGGGGAACTCTCCAGGACCGAGGATGACGGCAGCTTGTTTGGCACATCGCCAGCAGCTGATACACAGTCACTAGCCACCGCACAGTCTTGGTCGGACCATCAAACAACAACCGAGGACTTGGACGATGAAGATATTAGCGATGCTCGTTCTGAATTGACCCTCACTGGTTCACTGTCCCCGCCGGTCGAGGCATTGTCGCTCATTTCGCTTGAGGACACTTCTGGAGCAGCTGCGCCAGATGAGGTCGCTCTCCATGACGTGCCATCAGAGCCATTGCCACAGGACCCACCTTCAGACTCTCCAGCTGTCGAAACGGGCGCCGAAGAACCCGTCCAAGCGGAGAACGCACCCGAGGAAACTGCTGCACCTGATGAAACGCCTACTTCCGAGGTCGCGGAATCTACCCCGGAAGGAATAGACGCCACCGCATCTGAGGCATCGATCGAGCCGACGCAGACCCTACCTGAACCAGAACAGAGCCCTGCAGACCCTACGAGCGAGGACGACGTTCCCGTCCTGCCATCTAGCGAAGGACCGGAACCAGATATAGAACCCGAGTTGTCACCATCGCCTGAGCCCGTGTTCGAATTGAACGAGCCACCGCCATCAGAACCGATTCCTCCGGAAAACGAGAGCGATATCACCGACGAAGTTGGCGGGCATGACGGGGATGAAGTAAGGGCAGATGGTGGGGAAGAAGCAATCGTTGTTGGCGAATAAAACGTGGGTGAAAGCAAGACGGTACCGTCGTATCGCAATCTCATGGTTTGGATGCTTCGGTCTCATGACTCTCGTGGGGTGCTTGACGACGGTAATTAGGGTTATGCTATAGTGCTTCCTGCTCCGCCTTTTCTCCCCGACCCCTTGCCCCCTTGTTTCCGACTCAATATCCGAAAGTCCGAATGGTGTTGATCCACTTTTGCGATTTCGGTGCTGGCCACCAATGCTTTCCGGTTGTCGATTAGTACATTCTGATATTGTGGCTTTCACGACGTCGGACTCGCTGCACTTGAACAAGACAGATGATGTCGGTCTAGATTGTTGCTGTCGTGCATGGACATTCTCGTGAGCCCTGAGGACCGCACTGTCAGAGCACGAGGTCAAACGCTTGGCCTTGGCCCAAGGGGCATACCCAGGCGCCACCATCAAAACGGCACATGGGCGGCGGGTGCCTCGAAAACTTGGAGTAACAAACATGGAGCTGCGCCCCTGATCATTATTATTTTGTTCTTGGTTCCGCATTGCCCTGTCGTCCGCGTTGTGTGTGCCCTGGCCCACTCTGACCGGAAGGTCACAAGCTCGGAGGTAGACCTTCTTGCGTCGTTGGCTAGTGTCCTGCGCTGTCAAGTACTGTACCGACGGTTGACGCGTCTATTCTAATATTAGCGGCGAACGCCTCTCGTCAATACCCCTGAATATTGAATCTTCGGTTTCTGCTGTTCCGTTCTCGTACAGCCAAGCGTTCGCACACTGGTTGGATGTACGCACGGGGATGTGCACCATGTGCGCGGGCGCGCGCGATGCGAGGAAATGGAGACCCTTTTACTTGATGGCTCGCCTCGCGAATGACCAGTCTGTACGGCTTACGACCTTTGAACCTCGTGGCGAACGAGGGGGCAATGGCGTCCCGGGCGAACGCAAAGATGTAGTGCAAGCGCTGTCGGACGGTCGGGAAAAAAAAAAAAAAAACATGGTCACGGGAAACTTCACCTTGTCCCGATGGAGGAAGGCAAAAAAAGAATCCCATTGGAATCGCATGAACGAACGTTCCGATGCAATCGTGTTTCAGGGAGGTCCCGGATGGGCGTGGTTACCTACATGTGATGATTAGGGCTGTCCAGTCCAGTTCACTTGTCTTGGTCAGGACCTGCAACCGGCAGCACTTGGGAAACATCATAGGGAAAAAAAAGAAAGGTCCGAGGACTGTTTGGCAGACGGGTCGAGATAAGTTAACGATAAGCCAACCTAGTTGTCTAATCTCGTCGCTGTCATCCTGCGACGCGTGCACATATCGTGGTATGCACGACAGGCGTGTGGTCCGACGAGCGCAGATCGTCGTGCGCGATGTCTGTCCGTCCGCAACGACGCCCTCGTCTGTTTATCGCGTGTTCCTTATCCTTGTCTAGGCCCGCGACCTGTCGGACAATTTCACGTCCGATCACCGTTCTCTCGAACGATAAGGAGTGGTCGCACGAGTTAGAGGTGCGCCCGCCAGTTCAAACCCACAGCGTGCCAACGTCTCACGCCCGAACTGCAATCCGACTCATCAGCCGATAGCAACACCTGACGCGTGGTTCCACACATGCACGGAGACAATACCCACGAAAAAAAAGGGTTTTCCATCGTTGAGGGAACATCGATCTCGCCCGTCAACACGATCATCATCACGAAAACATCACAGCGGGATTCCGGTATAACCCAGCCCGGCGTCGTTCAGCAGGCGTTCAATCAGCTTCATACCTTCCAGTACCCATTCCTCGTCGAGGCGCTTACCGACCACCTGGACGCCCACCGGAAGACCCTCCATCGCGGTCGCGTCATACATGCGATAATTTTCTCGTTCGATCGCGTTCCGGGCTCGGAACGAGCGCGGAACCACGTCGGTGTCCTTGACATGGCTAATCGGCATCACCCCCGCACTGTAGTCCAGCTACGTCCACAACACAACGGTCAGAAGAAGAAAAAAAACCAGGTCTGTGGGCCACCCACCAGGTTGAATAGAAAAGTATACCCACACGCCTTCCACCCGTGTCGCATACCTCGGTGCGGCACGGCCGGCAACGCATTCGGCACCGTGAGAACGAAATCGACACCCTCGTCTCCCAGCCCACCCTCGACGTTGGTGTCCCGCCAGACCCTGAACCATCGCGCGCGATAGTCGTCACGTCGTGTTATGAGCGCATAGTACTCCGACACGCTCTTTTCGTAAAAGTTGTCGACCAGACCGGCGTAGATCGCGTCGCGGCGGACGTATCTCAGATACCAAGCGTACATTTTCATGACGAAGCGCGGTAACCTGAGGGCACGGAACGCTGGAATCATCCCTGCGTCGTTCGTCTCAAACGATCGGAAGGGCTTTGACGCAGTCCTGCCACCGTCCGCAAGCAGGAGCTGAGAGGCGATCTGAAGCCCTTCGTATGGGCTGGGTGGGTTCCTGATGTGCAACATCAGACAGCGATAAGCGCACGGCAAAGGTTGCTCGTACAGGGTAACAATTTCGTGACCGTTCTTCTGCAGCACATCAGTCACCGTTTTGAGCGCCCGCAAACACGCGGGTGAAGGGGCAACAACACCTACAGCCCGGATTAGCTACGCGAGGTCAGATCGGAGCAAACGTATACCATCGTCCCACAACACGCCCCACCTAACGGGTCTATCGACGGGCAGCTTGACCTCCCTCCACGGAATGTGGAGAACCTACGAGAGGACATGTACCCGACAAAAAGGGAAGGGAGGGAGTGCTTACGGAATGATCATATTCCCATGGCTTCATCTGGAACACGGCGCGCCAAAACGTCTCGAGATCGTCGAGCGTCTTCGCCATCGGGCTGTGCACAGAAGGTATACCGTCCTGCCCAGCCATGCTCGACACGCTCCCGGTCTTTATGAAGCGATGCGTACTCGACTTGATCGCATACACCCCGGAATAGTGCGACGGCACACGCACGCTGCCCGCCACGTCCGTGCCGACGCCGATCCTGGAGCCGCCTAGCGCGAGAAGCGCACTCTCGCCCCCAGAGGACCCGCCCGCGGTGAACCCCTTCTTGTGCGGGTTCTCCGTCCGCCCGAACACGTCGTTGGCGGCCTCGAACGAGAGCATCGTCGTTGGCACGTTCGTCTTGACGAACGGCACCGCGCCCGCGTCCCGCAGGAGCCGGACGAGCGCACCGTCGTACCCCATCGGCCGGCCCGCCAGCGCGGAGTAGCCCAGGCATGCGTCGTACCCCGCGACGGCGACCGTCTCCTTGAGCGACACGGGCACGCCCGCGAGCGGCCCGGTGCGGTTCACACGGCGCGCCCACCCCTCGGCCGCCGCTGTCCCGCTGATCATGATCTCGGTGAGGCAGTTGGTCTGCGCGTGCGCCTGCAGCGCGCGCTTGGCGTACGCCGCGAGCACGTCGGACGGGTCGAGCGACGCGGTCTGGACGGCGGACACGAGCGCGGCGACGGGACGAGAGAGGATGGCCTTGTCCTCGGGCGTCAGTGGTGCGTGGTATCCTCGCGGAAGGGATGCGATTCTTTCCGCGCGCTCACGTTGCTTGGCATCGCTGCCGGAAGGAAGATGGTTTGTTGGAACCGAACAAGATGAGAGCGGCGATAAGTCAAGGAGGGGCCTTTCCTCACCATGCTCGTCTGTGTGCTAAATAGGAAAACAACATGACAGAGGCCTCCAGACGAGTGTTGTTCAGGTGTAACTCGAAGAGAAAACGTTGGCGTACGATGAGGTGGTTGGGCGACCTTGAGGCACGGAATCCGGGTCAGGTGACTGCTATCATCCTCGTGCGGGGACGATGAGGCTTTTATTATTTGGGCCGAGTGCTGTCGCAGCAGGTGCTTATCATCATCATCATTGTGACAAAGACAGGTCTCTGGTAGTATATCGGATAGTACACCCGCCTGTCAAGCAAATTCACTTGGGATCGCGGGAGAGCGGGGTTCGACTCCCCGCCAGAGAGTGCTTTTTTTTTTACCACCACTTCCAATATGACAAAGACTCGAGGCATTCTGTGATCATCGGTGATGAAATTGTAGTCCCATTCACCCATGATAGAGAATAGTCTTGCGGCTACGTTGCACCATGCCTTGGCCGTTTCCAGCTCTACTAAAAAAGAGGGACAACCTCAAGTCTTTTTACCTGCGCCCGTCACCGTGTCCTCCAATACATTCCGCACACCATTCGTCCACACCCCGAGCTCCTTCTCCAGTGCCACAATGTTCTCCCGAACCTCCCGACCAACCTCGCCGCCCTCGTTTTCCCTACCGAACCCGACCAACAGCTCGTTCCGGGCTTTCAGCAGCGTCTCGTACGCCATCTTGAGCCTCGTCGGACCGCTCGGCGGGAAAGACGTCGTTTGGGACGAGGGTGGAGAGGATGGTGAGGGCTCGTCGACAGCGAGCAATTTCCCCAGCTCCGCGAGCGCGACGCCGCGCACGGGATGCCCCTGCTCCAACACGACGGACAGCCCCGCGACGTGTTTCGCGGCGGTGCGTATGCTCTCGTCCAGGTGCTCCCGAGAGATCCCGTCAGGAAGCGAGGCGAGGAGCAACGACTGGTGGAGTGTCAACAACGCGAGAAGCGGATGGCACGACGGCGGGACGTGCGCCGAGAACAGAAGCGGGATCATGTGGCCCGTCAGGTGTTTCGCCTTGTCGGCATCTACGGGGGTGAGGATGCGGTGGATCGCATGAGCTGAGAAAAAGATGTCCCGTTGAAGCGACAGCGGACGGACGTACCAGTCGACTGGAGGCGTGTCGCCTTGTCCAGCGCTTCTTGTCCGACGCGAATGACATCGATGACGGCATCTGGGTCGGCAATCGCGGCTTTGCACGCTAAACATCGAGAAACTGGGTCGTCTACAGGTTTGGGTTAGGAGCGATTATCGCATGTGTCCGTCACGTACCTTCATTTGGCAGAGGACAGGTGCCGCCACATGACTTGGGACACGAGACGATTTCTCGTGGATCGGAGGCGGCGGCAGATTGCGTACACAGCGGGCACTGACAGGCAAACTTGTAGGTTTCGGCAAGCGCCTTCTGTCTTTGCGCCTTTGGGAGCGTTGTGTCAATGTAAGCGATCAACACCTGGAACAAGAGAAGAGTGAGCAGTTGACGACAGTCTGGACGTGAGATACCGTGCCTCTTCCCCGACTTGGATGTCGCGCAACGCAACGATGTTCATGGCTGGTTCTTTTGTTTTCCCTTTGCCGCTGCGAGGAAATACGACGGCCGCATTTGGAAGACAGGAATGATTTGTGAGCGCGACGAGCGGTGACACAGCGACACCGATGGGTGTGAGTGAGGGCGAGGTGAGGGCGAATGTGTTCGTGACAAACTGTCCACGGGCCAAATAAGCAAGGGAAGAAGGGGAGACCGATTCGGTTCTCACCCGTGAAATCATGTGGACAAGGTCACCTGCGGACATGATGCCATATTCTTCGAGGTCAGAAGGTGCGGTGAGACCGAGGTATTTGACCACCGAGTGGGCCAGGTGGGTATGCGCCTCGACAGCATCGGGTTCCTGCGGTGACACATTGTCTGGAAATATGATTAGGACCAGCAACCAAGTGATGTAACGGGCAGAGCAGGCACCCACGGGATTGCATTGCGCGTATTTCTCCCGACTGCAGACGGAACTGAGTGACTGGCAGACGAGGGGAACGAATGCGAGGTGACGGACCCATTCACTGTCCAGACCCCTGGATCTCATCTGCCACAATATGCGGCCCAAACAGCGGACTGCGTCATTCGGAATGCGCAACGCAGCAGATGGGGCAGCGTTGGCCCATCTCTGGAGCGCACCACACTCGGGCTTGTGTAGCTTCCAATCTGCCTTTTGACAACGCTACTCATTGTTCTCAAGATGCACCGTTGCAAGTGCTCCCAGACTCACGGCGTTGCAATACCTTGTGGATCCACAAGCAGAACATCGCAAGAGGGGAGACGTCGAAGTAGCATTCGCGCACGATGAGCAATGTGCATCGAGGTACTGGTTCGAGAGGGCGAACACGTGTGGTTCGACAGCCAGGATGACGGATCCTGTCCATCAATCAGACGGGCTCACGGGAGCAATCAAGGTGTATTGTACCCGGTGTGAGGTGTTGCTGCGCCCACAGACCCCTGCCGGAATGATTTGTTTTCCTGATTTCCAGCCAAGGGGGGAGCTGCGGATAGGTGGTCAGTACGACATGATCCTTGGCCTGGAGGTCGGCGTACGACATGCTATTTGGCACTGTTGACGACGGAACGGCCTGCTTAACCACGCTCATGGTTTTAGGCTCTTCATGGATGGCCATGCGATCTTACGCGACTTTGAGTTTCAGATCTTGAAGCTCGAGGGGGACTCTTGCGGAGAAAAGGCGACCGCATGGTCCAATTGTGCTTATTTTTAGAGTCTTCCCGCGAGGTGCGTCAAGCGAGTGATGCTGGTGGGAGCGCGTGGGCGTTCTTCTACGTAACCGCTCCGCGTAGACAGCTTCTTCCTGAACCCCGGTAACCACTCTGTCCAGCCTCGTCCTTGCGTACCCTCCCCATGGCCGTCGTAAACGTGGACCGGGGCGCAAATGAAAAACCACACTTGGCGGATGAAAGACCGGATCTTACACCTCGGCCGGAAGATGTCGAGAGCCATGCATTGCCCTTGCGAGGAAGCGCATTGACGGCTTCGTTGGCGTTCGTGGCAGGGACCGGTTTCACGCTCTTCGGGTATGCCTCGGGTTCTGTTCGTGCCCGTGTTCTCGGGCTGATTGCAAGGATGCCTTGTAGATACGACCAAGGTGTCATGTCGGCACTGCTGACAGCCCGTCAGGTTCTCCGCGGGGCTTTCTCGTCTTTTCTTGTTGCTGACGCGGCGAGCTAGTTTGAAAACGTGTTTCCCCAGGTCGTCGTGGACGCGAGCCATCCCAACCACGCGACCCTGCAGAGTTTCGTGGTTGCCATCTACGTGCGTCGGCTTTGTGGCGCTTCAACGCGACAGCGCTCACGCGGCGCCCTTTCCCCCAGGAAGTCGGGTGTCTGATCGGTGCGCTCTCGAACCTATGGGTCGGGGATCGGCTCGGTCGCCGGAGGACGATTGTTGTTGGCGGATGCATCATGATCGTCGGCGCCATCCTGCAAGCGACATCGTACAGCTACGCTCAGCTCGTCGTCGCGCGTATCATCACCGGTCTTGGAAACGGACTCAACGTAGGCAAACGCGATTGTAGCTGGAACGCGTGCCGACTGACCGTCGTCGCAGACGTCGACCGTACCCAGTTATCACGCCGAATGTTCGCCTGCAGCTCGGAGAGGCAGCCTGATCATGATCGAAGGAAGTCTCATCACGTTTGGTATCATGATATCGTGCGTAGTGTTCAGACTGTCTTGAATGTCGTCTGATATCGTCGAGCATAGTTATGTGAGCCATGTCGCTATGGTCCGGTTTCAAGCGAGCAACTGATGCACCCTTTATGCAGTGGATTGACTTTGCCTTGTATGCCCCATCATTTCCAACAGCGTACCATCATTCATCGTTTGTAGGTATTGGGCTTCTGGATCCTCTGCCCAGTGGCGGGTTCCCATCGCACTCCAGATCGTTCTCGCCCTCGTCATGATCTTTGGGATTGGCTTCGTATGTATTCTGAACCTGTCGATACTCGAGGTAACCTAGTGTCCAGCTCCCAGAGTCGCCACGATGGTAAGGACATGGACCGTATCCGTGACCCGTGCTCACCGTGCAACAAGGCTGGTGAAACATGGGCGCCACGCCGAGGCCGCGGCTGTCATTTCCGCCTTGGACGACAAGCCATTCAGTGACCCTGAGGTGCAAAGGACATATCACGCCATTCGTGAGGCCGTAGAAATCGAAGAAGGGTCTCGGGACAAGGAAGCAAAGAGCTCGCGCTCACAACTGAGAGAGCTCTTCACCGGTGGCCGCACCCAGAACTTTAGGCGGGCTTCCCTGGGCGTCATCAACCAGTGCTTCCAGCAGATTACGGGAATCAACCTGATCACCTAGTGGGTCTAGAACGTCGCGTTTCGTGTTGGCTCATCGAATTTTGCGCAGCTACGCTGTCAGTTCAGTATTCTGCCGGCTTTCGGTCCGTGTCTTGACGGTGCTCTTCTCTAGACGTTGCTGTTCCAACGGCTCGGCCTTTCCGATGTCACATCTCGTATCATCGCCGCTGCAAACGGGACGGAATACTTTCTTGCTTCCCTGATTGCCGTCTTCCTGATTGATCGCGTCGGACGACGAAAACTGATGCTGTTCGGCGCTGTGGGACAGTGTCTGACGATGGTGCTTCTCGCGGTGCTCGGGAGTGTGCAAGGTAGTGCGGCGCAGATCGTGAGCGCCGTGTTGCTGTTCGTCTTCAACTCTTTCTTTGCCGTCGGCTGGCTGGGCATGACATGGTTATACGTACGTCCAGTTACTCCAGTTTGTCAGTGTAGACTTGACAGGGGCAGCCTGCCGAAATTGTGGGACTGCGAATCCGTGCGCCTGCGAACGCGCTCAGCACGGGTGCGTTGACAGCCACCGGAATTTCTGCTGCCATCCTAATATGCTTAGCGTCCAACTGGATTTTCAACTTCGTGGTGGTGATGGTCACGGGCCCTTCCTTCAACAACATCTCGTGGGGGACGTATATCGGTATGTTTGTCTGTTCTTGGGTACACGATGGGGGTCTCATTCTTGTTCCAGTTTTCGCTGCACTGAATGCATTCATCATACCCGTTGTGTACCTGTTCTTCCCCGAGACTGCTGGTCGTTCGCTTGAGGGTGCGTGTGTACACTGCATGACATCCAGTTCTCTGACATGCGTGGGTCTAGACATGGATGTCATCTTTGCGTTGGCTTACAATGAAGGTGTCTCGCCGGTCGCTGTCTCGCTCCGGAAGGACATACCTCCTGCTGGATCACCCGAGGCTGACAGGATACTGGGCATCCAGCCCAGCGAGCTCCGATGAATGAGTCGATGCATCATATTCTATGGAGGGACAAGAGTCCCGTAGTCTAGGGCACACGCACATGTCATGTTTTCGCGTACGTGGTTCAAGAGACGTCTGTTTGGTTGGCCTCGGTAGCCGCATCCATGACGCGCGCCTGTCGTTTGCGTTCTCGTTCAAAGGCGGCCATGGCGTCATGCCAGCGAAAGTCGCGTGGGACACCCATTTTCGATGGGGGCACCTCTGGGGGTTTGAGTGGGCCAGCCCGATGAAAGGGCCAGAGGATATAACTCAGTTTTGCGTCCACCAAGCCAAGGGGCACCTGGAAAGCGTCAGTTCCAAGGTGAAGAGGGCCATGAAGGGGAAGGCGACGCACTGGACCGAACGTGTTGCTGTCCAACGTCCGAAAGGGTTCGTCGCCCTCGACCCAGACGTGGCCCTCTGGGACGCGTACCGCGGGTTCGGGATATGGCGGGAGGGTTTGGACGACGTCGTCTGCGACGGCGACGACGCGCTTGACGATCCTCTTTCGACTGTCGACGGGGTCTCTTCAGAGGGAAAAAGGGGAGGCGCACGCGGGTCAGATACCAGTGAACGCAAAGCGTGTGCGCGGCGTACCTGAGGGAGACGATGTCGCCCCTCACGATGGGACGCCCCGAGTGGACGGTGAGGCGGTCAAAGAGGACGATGTCGTCCCAGCGGGACGTGTCTGGGTTGAGCGTGGGCTGACTGATGGAGGTGAGCGCGGGCGGGCTGGGCTTGGGCGGGGCTGACCTGCATGCTTCGGCCACGGACGGTCTTGAGGGCGTAGCCGTAGTGGGTGAATGCGGCGCCGATGGGGAGCCAGTAGAGCATGCGGAGCGTCTGCTTGAACACGGTGCTCATCCCGCAGTCGACTGTGCGGGCGCTGCGCCGCGTCGGTGTCGGGTGGTATAAGAGAAAGGGACCCGTCCCCGCCCCGACACTGCTTCGACAGCTTTCGTCCCACCACCATGGAAGCGCTCCGCCTGCAGAAAAAGTATCCCGAGGTCACGCGAGACGACATGTTCGATCTCATCAATCGCTTCAAGTCCGTCTCCTCCCTCTCGTCCGCGACGATCCGCTCACGATAGCCCGCCAGTGCGATCTCGACCGACACCCCCGGGCGCATAGACAAGTCCGCTGTCCTCCACGCCCTGCAGAGCAGCGGCGAGTCCTACGATCAGGCCCGCGAGACACTCAAGGGCGTGTCCGTCGATGCCAGCGGAAAGGTCGAGCTCGAAGATTGGGTCGAGGTGCGCTCGTGATGTCATCTGTACAACCGGCACATCGCGACCCTCCTCCCCCTCCAGCTCAACGTCAAGCTGCGCACGCAGACCAGGGCCGCCGTCTTGCCCACCAGAGCCGGCAAAGTCACCGTCAAGGGCTCGAACGCCAACGTGAGCCACACCATCAACGAGGACGAGCGGAAAGAGTTTACGAACCACATCAACGGCGTACGCGCCCCCTTGTTCCATCCTCGTCTGCTCGCTCACACATGTGACAGGTCATCGAGAACGACCCTGATATCGGCAACCGCTTCCCCATCCCCACAGACACGATGCAGCTCTTTGACGAGTGTCGCGACGGCCTGATTCTCTGTAAACTCCTCAACGATTCCGTCCCAGACACGATCGACACTCGTGTCCTCAACATCCCCACCGCTCGCAAACCCCTGAATGCCTTCCAGATCACGGAGAACAACAACATCGTCATCACTTCCGCCAAGGGTATCGGCTGTTCCGTCGTCAACATTGGGTCGTCGGACATCTCCGACGGAAGAGAGCATCTCATTCTCGGCCTCATCTGGCAGATCATCCGTCGCGGTCTTCTTGCCCAGGTCGACATCAAGCTTCATCCAGAGCTGTACCGACTCTGTGAAGAGGGAGAGACCGTCGACGATCTCCTTCGTTTGACCCCTGACCAGATCCTTCTTCGATGGTTCAACTACCACTTGAAGGCCGCAGGCTGGAACCGAAGGTGGTGTCTTTTCCTCCTCAATCCCCCACCTGTCCTGACGTCGCTGCAGAGTAAACAACTTTAGCCGCGACGTGTCCGACGGCGAAAACTACACCATCTTGCTCAACCAACTCAAGCCCGACGAATGCTCTCGTGCCCCCCTCCAAACAAGAGATCTCCGTCAGCGTGCCGAACAGGTCCTCCAGAACGCCGCGGCGATCGGCTGTCGCAAGTACTTGACGCCCTCTTCCCTCGTCGCGGGCAACCCCCGCCTGAACCTCGCGTTCGTCGCCAACCTGTTCAACACCTGGCCCGGTCTCGCCCCACTCGACGAACAAGAGGCCAAGGACTATGGCGCCGTCGAGGACTTTGATGCCGAAGGCGAGCGCGAAGCGCGCGTCTTTACCCTCTGGCTCAACTCGCTCGGCGTCGAGCCGGGCGTGTTCAACCTGTTTGAGAACCTCAAGGACGGCTTGATCATCCTCCAAGCGTTTGACAAGATCCTGCCCGGCTCCGTCGTCTGGCGACGCGTCTCCAAACCCAAGGTGGGCGGTCATACGCCGCGGCCGTCGTTGGACGGCGGTGCGGGCTTCGGCCCAAGTGAGGAGCAGGAAGAGATTGGGATCACGCCGAACCAGAGCACGCTGTCCCGGTTCAAGCAGGTCGAGAACACCAACTATGCTGTCGAGCTCGGGAAGCAGAACGGGATGCACCTGGTCGGCATTCAGGGCGCCGACATCGTCGACGGCGCGCGGACGCTCGTGCTCGGTCTCGTGTGGCAACTGATGCGGTATGCGTGCCTCTCCTTTTCTCTGGTTGTCTGTCGACGTCCGCTCATCGTATCCGTTAGGTTGAACATCACCAAGACGCTGACGGGTCTCTCTGGCTCCGGACGGCCGATCACGGACCAAGAGATACTCAAGTGGGCGAACACGACCGTCCAAAAGAGCAAGCCCGGCGCCGCCAAGTCGTCCATCCGGTCGTTCAAGGACCCGTCGCTCACGACCGGCATCTTTGTCCTCGACCTGCTCGACGCGCTCCGACCGGGGATCGTCGAACCGGCGCTCGTGATCAACGTGCACGAGTCCGGGCCTTATGAAGACCGGAGACAGAACGGTACGTCGTCGTGTGTGTGTGTGCTTTCTGACGATGACGATGATTGTCCCCCCTCGCCCCTCTTTGATAGCCAAATTGGCGATCTCGATCGCGCGAAAGATGAACGCGTTGATTTTCCTCGTGCCAGAAGACATTGTCGACGTTCGACCGCGTTTGGTACGGTTCCTTGTTTTTAATCCTCGTCTTCCACGTTTGACCTCGCTCGGTCCTTGCAGATATTGACGTTCATCGGTAGCTTGATGAGTATCGCGCACTGAAGCGAGGTGTGTGTGTGTGAAAGAATTGTGGGCGTCGGTGAAGAGAGCTGTATATTGGCGGACGTGTGTCATATTTATATTATCCTCCTCCCCCTGTAAAAGGCGTTGGAGTCTTGTAGCTGGGAATCGGGCCGCTTGTCCATCTGTACACACGTAGGTTGCGGTTGTAATTCGATGGCGCTGATCCTACCCGCTGTTTTTCAACGCCATGTAAGAAATATACAAGAAAAAAAAGAGAGAGGTACGCTGCTAATATCATCGTCCCTCTCAGATCTGCCCGCCCGCCCTCGTCGGCCTACCGAACCTGCAACGCCTCATCCAACTCTCTCACCCTTGCCTCCCACACGCTCGCCTCCGCCAACCGTTTCTCCAACGTTCGGATCTCTTCCAACACACGGATCAGATCGCCAGCGGCGAGGGGTCCACCACCACCACCACCACCACCACCACCGCCACCACCATCACCAGCGATCCTTGCGTCGTCGGGAGATAGCATGTCGGACGAGGCGGAGGCACCGCCGTCTTCGACATCCTCCACACCAGACTCCCGGCCAGATGGAGAGGTGGCAATACGGGTAAACGTCCACCGGCCCGTGCCGTCCCCAACGAGGGTCAGCAAGTGCGTGTGATATCTCGCCAGCGAGGGCCTGCAATAATGTACGCGACATATAAGGGACCCTTGAGCGCACAGAAAGAAAAAAGCGTACCTCAGAGAGATCGTGATCAGCGAGATACCGAGGGACTTGGCGTGCTCGTACATCTGCCCCTCGACGTCGCTCGACACCGCACTGGTACACTCTGTTCCAAGCACTCGATCACGACGCCAACCCGGCATGCAACAAAAACACACGCACCGTCCAAGATGGCAAACTTGGGCCGATGATAAAAGACACGCGAAAGCGCCATCTGGCGTACAACGGTGATCCACGATCAGAAAAAGGACCAACAGACGAAACGCACCCGCTGCTTCTCTCCCCCACTGAGCACATCCCGCCACTCCTTGACCGTCCCCCACCCGCCCTCTCTCTCGACTAGGTACCCTAGGTGCGCAGCTTCCAAAATCACTTGCAGCTCCTTCAACCCCTCTTCCGGATTTCCCCCGTGAAAGGCGTAAAATTCACCAAGTGTTTGCGGGTAAATCGCTTGTTCCAACAATGAGCCCGTCACCATGTATGCGCGCTGCGGAACAACGAATACGCCTGGTCTCGGACGTCCGTTCGTAGTGTTGGCGTCAGACGTGGGACGGATGACACGAGCACCAATACCGTGCGGTGCCCAGAGACCTGCGAGGACTCGCGCGATGGCGGTCTTTCCTACGCCGTTGGAACCCGTAATCATGAGATGCATGCCAGGTCGAACGGCAAAACTGAGCGCGCGAACAAGTGCCGTTCCAGAGCCAGAAAGCGGTTCCACGTTCTCGTCGATAACAGACGACACTTGCTTCCTCTTGGATACATCGAGAGGCTCCCCATTGGATGTGGATGAAGAAAGTGCAGTAGGAGGGATGCAGACATCAACACTCTGCAACTCGAAGGTGTTGCCGTCACCTGGGAGAGCGGACGGGAGCGCTGCAAGACCGTGTAGGGTCGACAACAGGGTATACAGTCTACACGTCGACTTCAGACCACGGTCACATGAGACGGTCGATAGCAACATACCTCCCGGTTAAACCGGCGACCTCGACCAAATCCTTGTACGCATACATCAATCGCCCGCCAGCATCCGCGAGCGAGAGGAGTAGCCGGCGGTTGGATATGTACGCTTGGATCAAACGGGTCAACCAGAGTGTACGTCAAGCGATGGTCGTAACGACTCACTCTCTGTACGACCCGCAATCAGCCCGTCGTTGGCAGCTGGATCCTTTCCCATGGGACGCTTGCGCGTGATCAACAACGGCACGGAAATGAGCCCATAGCCAGCAGCACTCCACATGTACTTGATCACGAAATCTTCCGTCCATTCGTACGCGATCCGAATTTTGTAGATGGAGTTGACGTGTTTGATGAGACGTAGATATGCGCGGGTGAGAATGTCGTGCTCGAGAGGACCGCCGTTGTAGAAGCTGAGACGGAAGCAAGAAAGATTTCAACAAGGACAAAGGACACGTCCAGAGACAGGTACTTGCGCCACTTCTTCGCTCTCCCTGCCCACTCGGCCCACGCCTGCGCGGTACTCGCCCTCTAAACGTGCCTCGATAGCAGCAAGACGACCAAAGGCAGGCGTGACTGCTTGGAGAATCTGGACACCACGATCAAAACCCCCTTAGGCGCAGGAGCGACAGACGCGGGCATACCTTGATCGTCAGGTAATAAGTTACGAACAAGAGCGCTGTGCCCCTAAACCCGAGGGAGCGCGACAGTTGCGAAGTGAACAGGAGTAGATCGAGCGAGGGCTTCATCAAGTTCCCACTGTATGCGCACGGGTCAACGCGCACACGAGGTCGGTGGGATGGGAGACGTACTAGATGCCCGCGATGCTTTCGGACCACGAGTCGACATCGGCAGTGATGTACTGGTCGATGCCCTGAAGGGGGACGCGGTAGTAGCGAAGGTAAGGCAGGGACGAGAGGTAGAGGTCGTGGATGTACCGGGTGAGACGACGCCTGAAGCGGAGGGAGAGTCTGGACTGGAGGTAGCGGATCTGGGAGGGTTGGTCAGCGCACAGCCCGCAGCGCAGGGAGGGCACGGACCATGGAGTTGGTGTAGATGCTGGGGACGGCGAGCGCGAACCAGAGCGCCAAGCCCCTGAGGAAGCCATGCCCGTTGGCGCTGACGAGGTGCTTGACGATGTGGCCGTCGAGTCTGGCGACTGCGACGCTGAGGACGGTGCGGAGAACGAGGAAGGCGGAGTGCGTGGCGAGCAAGAGGGCCTCGCGGGAGTGGACGGAGGGGATGACGACGCGCAGGAGGGCGCGGAGCTGCTGCCAGGAAGAGCGCGGCGCGAGGGGGAAAGAGCGGGCGTCGGCTGCGTGGGAACGGTCAGGGGCAGCGGTGGCGGGCGGACGGGCGGGGCGGAGGACGGAGCGGAAGACAAGGAGGGCGGCGAGGAGGACGAGCAGCGGCTGGCGGGACGCGCGGTGGGCGAGCAGACGGCGCAGACGGTCGCGGTCGAGCACCTTGGAGAAGGCGACCATCGAGGAGGCAGTCCGCTCGTCTCGATGTAATATCCCAGGATGCATGTGATTCTCGCTCGGGTCATACTACACCGTACACAAGCCACATCGTGACAACGTGAAGCGCGCCCAGCACCACCGACACCTGCAGCTGCTCCGACAGCGTGTCCGCCAGTGCTGCCACCACCAGCGACCCCAACACAACCGGTCGCTGCCGTACGTCGTTCCAACGCAGCGCCATCGAGACCGCCTGCGTGCATCAACACGATGAGCACGAATGGCCTCAACTCGGCAGGAGATTACCTTGGCTGCCAGCACACATGCTTTTACACTCCTTGTAAGCGCCTCCTGCGCCGCGTGTATCCCGAGACTCCTAAGGAACCCGGTTTCTCTATCGTCCTCTTCGGGCAACGGTGGCGAAGGAAGCCGCAGGAGTGCACTTTTTGTGTACCTCTCGCTCGAAGGAACTGAGCTTTGGCCCTCATCCGACTCGTCTACCTCGGGCATGGGCACCGGTGGCAGTGCCCGTGGGCTACTTGCGCTCAGATCCCGACGAGATTCTTCCGTCGACCGTCTGATAGGAATCAGCGACCTGGACGATCGTCCGGGAGTCGACGTCGCCGGATCGAGCTAGAATGCGACCGAGTTTCGGATTAGGTCCCACTCAGTCCGACCAGTCGCACACGTACCCTGCCCTCTCGCATCGCACCCATTATTCGCTCACACGTGGGACGTACCGATGGATTGACGCTCAACAGACCCTCCAACAAGATCAGAAATGCCCGTGGCAAATGCCGACTCTCAAACACTGCCAGTAGCGACGCCGTCGGTCGAAATCTGACTGTATCGTCAAACATGCACCTAGTTACCGGTGCCCGTATCACTCACCCTGGATACGCCAAAATTTCCTCCTCTAGTTTGTTCATCTTATCTGCTTCATCCTTGGCGCTCGCCTCACCTTCCGTGGCATATCGATATGGCAGTCGAAAGAAAAGCATCTTGTGAAGGACCATCCCCAACGACCACATGTCAGACTTGGAATCGACTTCCTGAAGAAGGCCCGTCTGAGGCGATGGCAAAGATTCCGGCGATGCATATTCCAACCTAGTGTAGTAGGCGTTAAGAAATATCTCATACAGTCATATATACAACTCACGTCCCAGTGTTTCCGGAGCGCGAGCCAGAAGAATGAATCATGTCACGAGACGTACCAAAGTCTGATAACATTGCACGGGGGCTACGCACACGTGTCAGCGTCGCTGTAAAAAAAATGGAATGAGAAATGGAGATGCTTGCATCAGCTTGCCTTCATCCCAGGTTAACAGCACGTTCCCCGGCTTCAAGTCAAGGTGCAAAATCGACTTGTCGTGCTGTAGAACGGATGTCACCTCCCCAACACAGCAGCGAGTGACTTGCACGAACCAAAAAAGCAAGACCTTCGACTACATCTGAGAACAGGCTTTTCACTTCGTCTGCACTGAACAGATGGACAGCCTTCAGACTCGCCCGACCGGCTACACGACCACCCGAGTTCTCTACCATCTCTCGACGAAGACGCTCTCGTTCCTCTGGCGGTGCACGTTTCATTGCACGAAAGGCCCGGATACGTGCTGACGGCGACTGGACATCGGCCGGAGAATCGGGCGTCGATCGCATGTGAGGTAGCCTAGTGGGACGTCCCAACCGGACATCGATCAAGTCGTCCAGACTGTCCGTCCCATCTTCTAGATAGTGTGACAAAATAAATTTCAAGGTCGACGTACCTCCCCCCTTCCGCCCATTGCATCAACACGCTGTCAGTATCTATCAGTTCACCGTCCTACAGGTGCTCATTACAGTGAACTCAACTGTAATGTGGGTACCTTGGGACCAAACGGGGAGAATTGACATGTTTCCAACCAGGCGTGATGATAAGTAACGATGTTTCTGTGACGAAGCGTTTCCAACAGTCGAATCTCCAAGCCAATTCTGGTTCATCAGGGTTCAGGGAGAGTAACGACGACCTTACCTCGCGCAAGGTGCCAAGAAGATACGAGTGCGACTCTCCGACTGCAATCTTCTTCACAGCAAAGTGTCCTGATCGAGTGAGGGCGTCGGTGAAGCGATTGAATACAACAGTCTCGTAAATGCACACCCAGTAGATTGCCATCCAACACGTGCTGCAAACCGTCGCGATTTAGCCCCACTCTGAGAGCGGACGTGAGCAGACCCCGTGCACACCTGACACAGATACACACTTCCATTAGCACCCATCCCGAGCCGGTACTCCTCCTGGAAGAACGCTTTGAAGTAGCCTTCAGCCATTACTTCCCGCGGGAATGTGGAAGCCCTGCTCCCGCTTCCGTTGCTAAGCGGCGGCGGACTCGACGGCCGAGAAGTCTCGTTTGCGATTGCAAGCAACTGGAAATAATTCGACGCTCGGCTGTGCGAACCGCCCTCGTGCCACATGTCCTCGCCGTCCTCTCCATCGCGTCCGAATCCAGGTGGGAGCGGTCGGTGACAGAACGGACAGGGCGAGTGTGGTCGGTCGGGCACGTGTACGCTCACGTTGGGAGACTCGTGAATCGACAGGGCATGCGACGTCGGGTTGTACAACACGACCTGGTTCGAGGCGTGCAGGATCGGCTGCCACTCGGGCTCGACGGGCGCGAGAGCCACCAGGGCTTGGTTCGGAGAGGGAGGGGCGCTTTCCTCGAACATGGTGAGAGGACAGGCAATGAGCGTGCGAGGCGGCTGCACGGCTGGGCGTGAAGAAGATGTAAGTGATGCTGCGCTCCGAACGAGTTACACGCGATTCGTCACGTCAGGCCGAGGCTGGTTGCCGTCACGGGGTCGTATCCAGTCAAAGACTTTACACTGTCCAGCGCTCACGAGACACCCGGTGTCACGTTGGAGAGTGTCGCCCAGAAGGACGTGGACGGACAGGACCAAGAGTCGAGTGACCAAGACCTTGTGGCCACCCCAAAAGGGACACGGTCGGTGTTTCGAACCGACTCCGTAGACTATTGAAAAAATGTGCTCCAACAGTTTCAATGATTCTATGGGAGATTGCTCAGGCTTGGATCCAAGATGCTGAAAAGTACAACCACTGCTCTGTCCTAGAGGCCTACCAAACATCCCTCAGTACACTAGATCACTTCACCTCCCACAATTCTTCACCGGACTCAAGACATGAGCAAGAGCGCCAGTGGTCAATTGGCGAAAATGCATTCTCACGTGCTGTCAGGCACAGTGACTTCCGGCTTGCTGTGGAGCTTCTTGAGCAAGGGCGAGGGATCTTATGGAATCAACTTGCGAGTTTCGACGTCTCAATTAGTGCTTTGGAAAGCGAAAGCAGACAACGACATGACCTCGGAAGAGAAATTACACGTGATTGAGTACGGACTTCAAGAAACACGCTCGAGGAGGCGTCGGAGGCATGGGTGCATACTGGCGGGTCCATGAAGAATGGCAGTCAGTAGTGGACAGGATTTACCGCATCGATGGGTTCTCCAGATTTCTACTACCTCCTTGCTCCGACGACTTCCAACAAGCCACCAAACAAGGGCCAGTCATCATGGTGAATGCCTGCAAATACGCCCGCTCTCACCGTTCTTCCCGCTGGCTCACCTGTACACATACCACTTCCTTGCTCGCTTGGTGATGTCATCCAGCTCTGTTCTCAACTATCGGAACTCACTCATGACCCGGACGCGTTCAGGGAGTGAGCCTCGACTATACGGAAATAATGTGCTTGTCGGGCAGGATAATCTAGCAAGATTAGTTCGCGTACGTATCTCTTCCTATCTTTTCTAGATTCTATCACTCCATAGAGTCCACACTTGATCATGTTTCTCTCGGCTCAGCGTTTGCACACCTAACGAGCGATGCTTTTGCCTGATCCGAATCATTGTTCTTTCCTTATACCGTTCATTGACTACTCACAATTATGGTTCTTAAACATGAGGATAAATTTTCTTGCTCGAATGCCGACATTGTGGTTACTGAGTGGACCAAGCGATGCTATTGAGATGGCAGCGGAGGTTCAATCATTTGTGCTCCATCCATTGAAACATCAAAGTTTTAAGTCCCGATTCATTTCAATCCCAGATGTAAGCAAATTGTCGTATGTATTTTAATCCCCGAAGCTTTTAAAACTCAGATCGACACAACTTACACGTCACGATTGTCGGAATCCCTCCACTTGCGGCGTTTCCCAACCTTTGGGTGAAATTGCCCTGTACCTTGCGATTATCACAATAAGCGAGACCAGGTGAACGGTGCGCACCAGTCCAGCCAGCTCTCCCATGTTCCTTGTTGCGAGATATGGTCAAGACGTTGGTGCTGCTTGCGTGAATCTTACCCATCATCGAGCAGAGCCTTGTGTCCGATCTTCCAGGCTAAGAGGGCGGAATGACCGCCCGCTCCAGCAGATACGGTCTTCAGATGTGCCTATTCTGGACGCCTCCGAGGGACTGCGTCACGACCGCGAACCCAGGCGTTTCAACGGTTACGTATAATCCAACGACGCGTGCCTTTCGGGACTCTTCACGTGCCTTGTCGGGACTACAGCCGACTTTTCTCACTCGTTGCAAGCGGAGTCGGCGGTGCAAGTGTGAGCTTGCCGTCTTCGGCAGGTGCGCCCACTCGTGGGGCATCGAGATCCACCCGCGGAGTCAGGGACCAATCGGGGCAGATCGGACGTACGACTCGGCTGATAGGTGTAAAACGACGGATTCCTTGGTGGCCCCGGCGTCTCATGTGCACATGTCACACTGCGGGAGAACGGATTGATCCAACGACACTGGCTGATCAATACGCCGTGAAAAGCGGTGTACTCAGAACCTATCAACTCTGCCAGCGCATCCTTTCCGGACTTCCCTTAAGGGACGTTCTTCTCCCCTCAACGCGCTGCCCGAGAGCGAGCGCACTCGTATAAATCAGACGCCGTCCACTCGTACGTTGCCTTTTCGCACCGCCTGTGCTCACTCACGACTGGTCATGCAGGTACAATAACGACGCGTTAGCAATCCGTAATGATGCAGAGGCTGCGGCAGTTGCGTGCATTAATCCAGGATTCTCCCCTGTCATCCAGCGACGCGCTTGCACAAGCACAAAAAGAACCACAATCGGGTGAGGAAGCACGATCCGCCATCCATAAAAGAGGTCGCTTACCGTGCGGCGAGTAGCGCAGGCACCCGCGCTGGATTCGACACCACCCAGCGCGTGCAATCCCTCTGCCTGGGCATCCTTCTTGTTCTCGCAGCCATCTCCCACCACTACCAGTCTACAGCGTATCTGGGAGGAACCACTCTCTCCGCCTGCCTCTCCCGACCCCAAACCCTCCCCCCCAACTTTGTCGAGGCATCGATCAACAAAAGCGCTCAAGTCGAGTTCACTTTCAGAACTCCAAGCCGAGGGGTCGGACCAGACTGACGACATGTCTGTGCGAAGGCGGGCGACGTCTAGCATGCTTGGTTACTATCCTGCACCTAGCACGGCGTGGGGCACCAACGACATGTATCTCCCCCGTGCCAAACCCCCACCACCGCTGCAAACCTCCAAACACAGACGGAGTCGTTCCGAGACCAGGTCACGGTCGCCGTCGCTTTCGGAGCCACTCCTCGTTCGGCCGTCCACGTCCCACCAGGAGTCCTCTCGGAAACCGCCCAAGTCGAAATCGATGATGCTTCGGATGTCGCACCGGACGGCGTTTGACGGACCAGTCCTCAACATCTCGAGTGAGCGGCGCGACGAACATGTCGTCAACATGCAACAGGCGCTGTCGCGGTCGAGCACGGTAACCTCTACCATGGGATCTGACGAATCCCGACCTCGCTGTGCGTGGCATCCGCCATCCAGTTGGGCTGGACCACCTCCGGCCACGTCGACGGGCGAAAACAAGAGGCCCACGCTGGCTAGCAAGCTTAAGCTGCTCAGGAAACGTTCCCAGAGCAATCCAAGTGGTGGGGGCCAAGATCGTCTGGGCAATGCTCCGGCGCCCCCAAACCGGGAGCCCTTCCATCCGGCCAATGCCAAGAAGCGAGGGAAAGAACCTGTCGCTCAACCGGAATCTCCGTCTCCAGAGAAGGTCAAGGTTCAATATTACGAGGGGTGGGCAGAGAGACCCGTGGACGACGTCGTTCACAAGCTGAGGGAACTCAGGTGCAAATAGAAAGTCGGTTCAATTGTTTACTTTTTTGTGGGGAGAGGTGCGACATCGTTGAACGACGAGTGTATCTTGGACCCAACGGATGGTTGAAAGGCCATTCCTTCGAATCGCTAACATATGTGGCAGGCTCATGGTTGTTAGTACCTGACAATACGATATTTTCGAGAGCGTTCTTTTGTTCGCCTGATTTCTATGGGAATCTTTTCCATGTGATTTAGCCTGATGTATTGTAGGCAAGCAAATGGCGACATCCAAGTGGCGTACTTGTGAGAGTTCACAGCCTTGAGTGGCGATTGTCTTGGCACTGTCATTCGCTCCCGTAGAGCTCGTCGGCTAAGGTCAAGGTTCCTGAATGGGGCGGGACACAGCAATTGTCGGCCAGAAACGGATTATTGTCGGGTGGAAAAGGCGCAGTGCGCAGTATAGAGGCGCAGCCGACAGAGGAATCAATGGATCAAATTAACTTGAGATTAAATTAAAGAAAAAAAAAATACAAGGAGGACAATAGAAGGACGGCGGGAGAAGGACTAAAGCAGAAGGCCAGGGAAGCAGAGGTGTGGATACGACCAGCCAAGCAACGTTCATCAACGGGGGGCGTTGATTTCGGAGCCAGCACCAACCTTCATCATTAGGGAGGAGGGGATCTCGGGAACCCTTAGGTAATTTCATTTCTTAAGAATGATTCACGCAGCGAGGAAAAGGTTGCCCAGAGTGGTATGGAGCGGGGCGACGGTAACGAAATTGTGCCCGAAAAAAAAAAGCTAGGACTGCGGGCTTGCTGTATTTGGCCAGGGTCGGGGCTGAAATGGAAGGCGTCCAGTGCGAGGGCGTGTTCTGGAAAGTGGCGAAACACGCCCTCGCAGCGAGCGTTTGAGAATTTGGCGCGAACAGGTGGCGACTCGAAGCACGGAGCGCCGAGAACCCCGAGAGAGATCACATGGTACTGGGTGCTTTGACCGAGCCCGAGTCACGAGCAAGTGTCGTGAGAAGCAACATGCGTTGTGATGGGAATACAAAGCTCCACGACTGTCAAAGGTGCCAAGAAAGGAGAGAAGAAAAAGGCTACAGCTGCAAAGGAGGTGAGTAGCGACTATGCCTTGACCGTTGCTTGCACTCGAGGCGGACAGGGAAGTAGCTTAGATAAGCATCCAGCGAGCGATTGACCGCATCACGCAAGCGTGATGATCAGCGGGGCGTCAATGTCGTTGTTCTTCAAGTTTTCTCACGGAACCATGACAATGAAACAGGGCTTGCTATTGTTCTTCGACGGCGAAATATCCATGCCTTTCAGACACCGTCGCACCCGTGCCTACTGCGCTTGCTTTGCTGCTGTTTACCTCGAACCGCATCGTTCCACGGGCGTGAAGTGCACCGCCACGTTATCTGCACCGGGTTCGTGCGATCATATGAACAAATTCGATTGTGTTTCAATATATTTTACCACCCAAACAAGGCTTATCTGAAAATGGTCTCCCTTGTCTTTCCACAGCAGGCCTGCGGGCACTTTGCGTCATGTCGCATCGCCCTTCTTTGGCCCGGTCCGGGCTACGTGCTTCACGCACGCGGACTCGCGGGGCGAGAAACCACGGAGACAGTCTCCTCAGCCCCCGCCCGTTAGCGCCGTCCCCCCCCCCCTCCGATTGCTGTGCCGGGCCCGGAAGGCAGTGCGGGCCACCGAACGGCATCCTGCGCCTCTGCACCCGCTTCGCGACACCGAGCGTTCCTTTCAATGCCTCGACGAGCAACCGTCGTATCGGTGCTCGATCCACCCCACCGACTCCCCTCGTTGGCGGTGGGGACCACAGCCTTGGCCCGCCTTCCTACACGAGTGCCTGCGCCATCAGACCCCTGTATCGGTTGGCCGCTTTGAAAATTGGACTCCGCGCATTCACATCGACCGCGATGACGTGAAGCACTGGAAAGCCGGTCATACTAAATAAATTCCCCTCTGATCTACGCTTTCTCATCACTTTTTCCTCGTGTGCCAAAGCGTCCTCCGGAAGATATCCGATTATTTAAGGATACTTCATGTTGCATGTCCCTCGCTCTTTAGCACCCTCAACCACCATGTCCTCGCACCAAGGGTAAGCTGCGCACCATCTAAATTGTAGAATGACCTTGATTTCATTGTCTAGGCCGTACTATTATCCTGATCCGAGTCTTTTTTACGAGGGCGATTCAGGCTCCCCTCCTGCAAGGCAGTCCCACTCTCCAGGACCGTCCTGGATACCCAGCTTCACGTCCGCGCAAGGCAGTTACTCTCAACCTCACCAATCGGTGGATCAAGTCAGAAATTTATTGGAGGCATCCCATGTGGAGGTATGCGCGCGCCACACCATCGACAATGCCGCATCTTACACTCCCTTCTTTCTGGCTTGTAGGACGCTCATTATCCCTACGACTACACCCTACAAGCCACACAACTCCAGGACCCTAGCTCCGGGGCCGACGCCACGTACAACGTGGGCTCGCTTCTTCTCTTTCGTGCCACACCCTCACTGCTGACTTTCCGCGGTGTCCAGGACGACATTCGTTTTGATTTTCACAACTTGCCATTTTATCCTTGCTCCGACTTCGATGACGGACATTCTCAACTTCAGGGGTCTCGTGCTACCTACGAACCAATTCAAGATTTTCCCAGACAGCCTCTGACAGACAGGGAACACGCAATGAGCGACCTGGCGCACGCTCTTGGTGTACATCATGCACAGGACATCCTCCCGCCACAAACATCACAAGCTCCCACGGCGCTGGTCTATCCATACTCGTCACAGACACCGCTTCTCTCTCTGGGCTACGGTGGACCTGTGCATGAGATGGCCACGAGGTCCGCACGGCCCACCTCGCAGGGCTTGACTGTTGACACAGGGAGGACGGAGCATCCCGATACGGACACTGGGACGCACAGCCACCCCCCTCCTCCTGTAGCTGTAGCGACCTCCACCAGCGGCAATTCTTCCTCTAGTCCAAGCCGCTCTCTTCCGAGTTCACCCGATAGAAAGCGCTTATTTCCATCAACTACCGCCGATGAGCTCTCTGTGAGTGCTGTATTCCTATGCATCCGCCACAGTACAGCTGACACGAAGGCAGCCAACACGGAGGGTGGCTCCTCGTACCGACAGAGCATGGAGTGTGCATTCCACATCATCGGACTCACACAGGCGTAGCCTCAGCACAGACGCTTTCGGGCGGGGTCCCTTTATCCCTCAAGATCGATATACGACTAGCAGCGTCTCGAGTCGTACCACGGCTGAGCAGTACCCTCACATTACCTTCGATCTGGAGAATCCAGATCAAGTCGGTGTCCCCATCAGCGATATTCTGGATAAATCGGGAGGTTATAATCGCATACGGGATCGCACACGGGCTTTTAATCATATGGGGAGGAAGACGTTCACCCTGCGTTTGCAGGTGGGTTGTCGGACTTGGAGTGGTGATTCTATCGGAGCTAAGCACCAAGTCCTCCAGTGGCCCGGGTACAAACCCTGGTCCAAGACAATCGCTGCTTTGGACTGGACAAAATCCCGTGCACCAATCACGCGTGTGAAGCTCGCAGAAGCGGTCGCCACAGCCATCCGGGATATGCTCCAGGTTGGAATTTTCTGCGTTGCCCCAGTGTTTATACGTGAGCTGATGTCATCTTGCCAGAGAAAACGCGACGAGCCATGCGACCCGGATTACGCGAAGTGGAACGTCGGGCCAAATGGCATTCAGCTCGACCAGCTTTGCCTCGTAGCGCTGTACCATGTGTCGAGGGGCAGTTGGCAACCTCAGCTGTGTTTGATTCAGCCCCGCCAACATTGATACCGCGCGTCGTGGTGTGGGGTCCTTTCTACAGCACATACCCTTATTTATTCGATCACGGGCTTCATTTTATCCTTTTGTTTCGCTTTGTCTATACTGGCATACTTTCATTTCTCGCATTCACCGCTAAATGTCCACCGAAGAAAAGGTATGTGTCCCTCGGCTCTGCCCGCGCCAAACTCACACAACAGTCGCACTCGACGCTTCAGTGGTCACATTCAACCCGACATTTTGCATCTCGCATTAGTTAGAATTTTCACAGCACAGCATGGCATGGCAATAGGCGCTTTTAGTCCCGCTTAGACCACAGTGTAGCATGGTTATTTTCTTGCTTCGGTTTCGTCTTCAATTCTCACACACTATTATTTGTTTCCCTTTCCCGAATAGTTGTATCGAAGAGTGAGGCTGCGGCGATCCGGGCGCCAGGAGCCGCTCGCGGAGTTGAAACAGACCCCAAGTCGCTGCATTTTCATGGATTTGAGATCGACGCAGGGACGGCTCGCCTCGTGTGGAACTCGTGGACTGGCGCGAACTTGACCCTTGCTGAACCGACCGACGACACGTGCATCAGTCGCACTTCCGAGATCTTTCCCTTTCGGATGGTGTCTCTTTTTTGTTGCTCTCGGGGAACGAGTGTGGGAGCTGACTTGATGGTCTGATAGCAACGATGTCCCATCAACGACATCCATCGCTCACGTTCGACCTCCCGCCGTCAGTCCCGGCATTCGGGCCTAGGGTGGGCCGACTCGCACTCACCCGTCATCGCTCTGGGGACGAAGTTGCCGGCCGGACCGTAACGGACGCCGCCACTGGAACGGCGTGTGGCGCGACCGTGACCACAGCCACAGCCGCGACCGCGACCGCGATCACGATCGATACGCCCAACATCCTCGTCGGCACCGTGCGGGGCGTCGTACCCCACCTCTCGCGCGATCACGCGAACGCATCGGATGCGATCCAGTGGATAAACGTCCCGTTCGAGTCCTTGTACGTCCCTATTTTATACCACCATGTCGAAGTTTGTTGATGCGACATGGGTCCATGTCGTGCGTGCATGCTATGGACCAGTCTGGAGCAGGTACCCCCGATCCCGACCTTGCAGAATGGACCACACCCGTTGCATCGGTTCTTGGGGTTCGACAAGGACCGCCACATCGCGTCCCTCTGTCTTCGGGATCCCCTCGACACGCGGGAGATGCCGCCCAATGGGAACGCGTACGTCTCCGCAAACTGCGTCCGGGGCGTGAAAAAGGTCAGGCCTTTCCGTTCTTTTGCAAAACGGCGAAGCATGCGTTTCTGATCAAACATCGACGATCGTCCGTCTTTTTCTTTTTTTCCCTACACGTACACCTGCATATATGCGCGTCGGGGATGACACCAAGGTTACGCCATCCGACTGGCGACAGTACGTGTACAAGACGCAACCCGACGTTGTCTTTGCGCTCACCGACACACCGTTCACGCCCCCTCCGTTCTCTCAGAGACGCATCACGAAGAGCGTCGAGCGGAGCGCAACGTGGGTCGCAGACATCCTCCGGCCGCTGCCTGGTGATGGTGATGGCGACGATGCGGGTAGAGTCGAACCGCATCCGCTCAACGTCTTCGTGCACATGGCGGGCGGGACGTCGTTGCCCGCACGCGAGGCATTCGCCCATGGACTCTTGGAAACGCTCCATGGCGCGGAGGCGGAGGTCATTAAGCCACTGCGCTCCCTCGACGAGGGCATCTCTGGCTACACGTTCGATCTCGCAATCCTGCGCGACATCCAACCGGGTCCGAACGCGTCACACTACCAATCCATGCCCGACTGCTTTCTCCAGGGCGGGCGTCCAGACATGTTCCAGCGTCCCGAGTCTATCACGGACGTACCAACCCCACCCGCGGGGACGACGGCGTCGAGCGTCTTCCCCACGTCCGACTCGTGCGTTCCGCCGCCAGACACGGCGTCATTTCTCAGAGCGTCGCTCGAACAGCTCCCTGAACGGAAACCGCGCCTCGTGACAGGCATACGATCCCCCCACGAGATGCTCCACCTCATCCAGGACGTGGGCGTTGATTTATTTGACGTCGGATGGGCTGTGCACGCAGCCAGCGTTGGGGTCGCGCTTGACTTTGTATTTCCCGTGCCTACCGCCAGCGAGGGCGATGAAGTCGACGACAGAGCATGTGGAGCGCCACGGCAGAGTCCGGGACACAACCTGTACGACTCCGTCTTCGCACGCCAGTTTGGGCGTCTCGCGGACACACGCGTGGGTGCGGGCGAGCGAGCGGAAGGCATCGCCGCTGCAGCACAGCAAGACGTGTGCCCGTGCATCGCGTGCTCCCCTCGCTCGCCGTCCTCCCACATTCTGCACAGCGCTCTCGACTGGCAGTCATACGCGACGACCAGTGGGGAGGCGGGGACAGCGCGGGAGGAAGGGGCCTGTTATGGAAAGCCATACAGTCGGGCGTACGTACATCACCTCTTGCACACGCACGAAATGTCGGCGCACACGTTCCTCATTTCACACAACCTCGCCGTCGTTTCCGCGTTCTTGGCGGGTGTCAGACGCGTGTGGGTAGAGAGTGGGAGCGAACGGTTTGCGCTCGAGGTAGCGCGGTTCGGGCACGCATACGACAAAGGCGGGGAGCTGTTCGTCGCTGCGAAGAACGATTGGGAGCGTGTGGACCGGGCGAGAGGGAAAGGGAGGCTCGCCAGGGAAAGGGAGAAGCATGGGCGCGATCAGGACGGGTGATGAGCTGATGAAACATGATGATCGGATGATGGCTTGGTGGCAGACTTCCTGGCGCGGATGGCACTGGATGGCTAACGTTTCAGCATTCAACCGATGAGTGAGTCACCCTGGAGATACAACGTTGATGCAATGCAAAGATGCTGTTCGTTGGACTGGAATTCTTGATGCAAATGAGTAGCGCCCAGGCTCCAATGCCGCCCGTCAACAAAAGTAAGCAACATTCACTTACACTCAATCAAGTAGGTAAAGAAGGAGGAGGCTGCAACTCAGACGTCGACTAAGAAGACAGTCGTGGTTCTACGCGATGCAAAATATCTATTTCCTGAATGTGAACATTCAACCGGGTGAGCTAGAGGGGAAAGAGAGTTTTCTTGCCTGCAGCACCTAACAAGGGTCGGTCGCGGAACAAGTATGCTAATGGTGTGACTCTGCCTCCTTCGCAATCTGTGCAGCATATGGGTTCCTTGGATCCCTGGCATACGTTTCCGCTGGGGTGGGGTGGGAACGTAATGAGCGTCGAGAATGTGCAACGAGGAAGCGGGTTGATACGTACAACGGACCCCAAGGTCTTGCATCTGGTTCACGAGGTAATAGGTGATCGCGGAAGCGGCGATGAATGGCGCCAACGGTTTCACGACCTGCGTCGGGGCAGACCATGAGAAAAGACATGGAGGAATCCATGAGGACGGGACGTACGGGGGTGTTGAACCGGCCCCTCCAGAAGAAAATGTATTGCAACATGTTTATCTCCTTTTTTTTGGGTTGCTAGAGAAAGGGATTGGACAGGACTTGGCTCGGTGAAAGACCCACTGGCAGAAAACGAAGATGGAGTTCAACGTGTGGGAGAAGCCGGAATAGGTCTCCAGAATAGGTATATTGTTCTCACGTATGTTATCTTCGTAGTTCCTCTGACGCGCCAGTGAAGGCTTCACCATGCGCACACACATCCTCCCGCCTAGGCTCTCACTCTATGTTCCCTCGCAGAGCTGAACTGGCTTCTTGTATTTCTCTTGGGCGTCGCCGGTTCTCGTCGACACCGCGCAATGGAAGGAAGCATATAGACCACTACGCCGCCCTTTCAGTTCCACGGACCGCTACCAAAGCCCAGGTCAAGGTACCGACGAGCACCGTCCAATGTTCTCCGCTCACCCTTCCCTGCACTAGACAAGCTACTATCAGGTGAGACGACCGACAATGCTGGTATCTTCACCCCCTCTGACCTCCGAGGCGTAGCTGAGCAAGAAGTACCATCCAGACGTCGCCAAGGACGACGCGTCTCGGACCAAATTCCACGCTGTGAGCGAGGCATACGCCATCCTTGGCGACGACAGAAGACGGTACGTCGCGCCCCTTTTTCTTCGCGATCTGCCACCTGCTCATGGTGCGCACAACCTTCTCTTCGCCCCCCCCCCTTCCCTTGACTAGGCGCGAATACGACCGCTCTCTCGGCTCCACGCTTCACGCGCCCCGCACGCCAGGGCTGCATCCCCAGGCGACGGCTGCCCGGCCGTCCCAACAAGCCAGCTTCAAACATCTCTGGCCCAACCACCCCAGGAACCGGACGCACCCGCACGCTACGCGCCCCGACCACCTCTACGAGCACACGGGCCACCCTCGATCAGGACTCGGAGCACAACAGGCCCCCCACGCGGGGTCCCGCGGCACGGACCCGTTTTCGAGCCCGTTCGTGCAGCGCGCGACGGGCCATCATCGTCGCACGTCCGGGGCTACCGGGTCAGGCCAAACAGGTTTCCGGAGCGCGGGTGCTCCATCTTGGACGGCGCCAGGCGGCGAGGAAAGGCGTGGCTCGGCAGCGGACGAGCGGCGTGCTCCGACGCAGGACGAGGCGTCCGCACAGAGTGGCGTCGTGCGTGCGCTCGGGGCGACCGGGCTCGTCGGCATGATCATGCTCGTCGCTGCAATCGGGGGTAATTCGAGTCGGACATCGTAGACGTGGTTGTATGTATCGTTCCTCGCACTGGATAGCTAGCATGTTTTCCTCAGCCAACTCACGTTAGCAACAGGGACGCGAATAGAATAGTATGTAGGGCGACAGTACGTGACAATCGGGATCTAACCCTTCACGGAACGACGATATTTCTCCAGCATATATGGGTGACTTCCCTCCCTTGGTGGAGTAATAACGATACACGAGCTCTTCGCCTTCGGGCGGAGAAGTCACCACCGGCTCGAGAACAGGTGCTCGTTGCGCTCGTTCTGCAGGGTCCTCCGCGAGAAGCGCATGAAGCGCACCCAGATCCACAAAGATAGGTCCACGCGCACCCTCGTTGAGATAGTGGATTGGCGAGCGGCGCTCGCAGCGCGCGTCGCCATCAGAGAGGACTGCCTGGTCAAACGTAGCCCATGTGCTTGCAGCTGCAGTAGGGTGCCCCCCGCCGAGTGCACCGCGACTAGGACGCTCCCCGAATAAGATACCCCGAATCTCACCCTTTTCAAGTTCTCCCAAGGTACCCACGCTTCTTCATCTTCCTCGAACTCTTGGCCCCGGCCAAAGTTACGTTCATCAGACGGATCGCCCGGATCGACGTCCTCGTCCACCGCGAGAGGAACCTGTAGCGTGACGGTGAGGGCATTGACGAGTGTCTGGTAATACATCTCAAAGTCAGCGATCTGCATCTCGTCTAGCTCGATAGGGATCGTGAATCTGGCGCTCGTCGTTGTGACGATTTCCTCGGCTTGAATCTCGTCCAAGGTCGAATCTGCCATCGTTGCAGTGACCACGCTATGGAACGAGCACGCAGGTCGCCATCTCTTATGCGCGACATATCCGTCGTGGACCAGCATCAGGAAGAACGCCGTGGTGCCCGATCCCTTGATCAAATGGCTGCACGATTTCGAAGACCGTCCATTCCTCTTCGCGGATGGTCCATAAATCCTTGTTGGTAAGTAACTCTTCAAACGCCTCTAGGCGACTTTTATTGACGAAATGGGACGGCCAGGGTGAGGTACTCAAAAGCCCAAGGCTAAGAGATATGGGACCTAACCGTTTTACGTCTTCTCGAGAGCACCTGATTGAGGGACTAAGCGTCCTGAAAGAGCGGTCAAGTGACATGGAGGGGCCTCCAAAGTTTTTGCGAAGGACCTTTCCCTGAATCGTAATCCCAACGAGACGCTGTCGATCGTAGGACACCCGGCGCTTATCTTGACTCTGGCATCTCCCTGTACGATCGTATTCGGGACGAGATCTGGCGCTCTGACCCATGCTTTGGCAGTACACTCGTCAGCAGAAGGA
>JBBPLU010000112.1:0-51496 GCA_038089935.1 Boletellus emodensis | reverse complement strand
TCGCTTGATTTTTGCGTTTAATCCGAGTATCGCACACAGCCTATTTTCCAAGTTGTTATGTGCGATGATCAAAACGTCGATTTATCTGCCCGTTTTCCGTGTCTCATGTCCAAAAACAAGCTTTGGCACTGACCTGGGACACGTGAGACTGTATAGTATTACAGTATTTTTTGACACGAGTCGGCTGGCGCTTCGTGGGAGCCGGGAATTGTGTCCTGCCGTGCCACGGAGGCTCATGATCAGCGATTTCCCGTGTGTATCGCACATGCCTAGCTGGCCCCGTCGGGCGCCGGCGCCCATATCACTCGCTCATATGCATCAGTAGAAGGGCATCACGATGGTTGGAATAAACTATACGTAAGTGCCGGGCCTGCCGGTGGGCCGCGAATATCTTTTCGTCATGGTTCCATCACGTGTTTGAGCCGAGGTCGCTGGTGACGCGGTGACGACTCGAGGGCGGAGGCCGGTCAACGTCACCTGTCGAGATGAAGGGTCCTCTTTCACCACGGGGCGTGGCGCAGAACTGGCGCCAACGCCACGATGGAGCAGGGAATGAGCCGACCCCGGTCTTGTGTCTAAAAGCGCCATAATGAATGATCGGACATTGCGAAGATGAGGAATGCGAAGGGAGCCAGGGGACGATAAAGCGAAGTTGCAGCCGACTTTCCGGGGCAACCGGCTGGAGCCGGGCGTTATCGATCTGTTTGGCAGTCCCGTTTCGTCCAGTCTGGAGCGAATCAAGGTTTTGGGGAAGCAAGACGGCGAGGAGTTTGGAAGGTGCGCGTGTATGGGGTCTCGTGTAGATGAGTCACGAGAGCACTGATCAGGTGCGCGTACTTCTTAAACCACATCCACGCCCATGAGCTGAAACAAGGTTCTTGCGTGAGAACAAGATCGGTCATGCGTTCCGGGCGGATTGACCCTTCGACGGTCCTCAGTCCCGGGGGTTCCGGCGAGCGGATGTGTTTGGCGACCCAGATGCAACTCTGGCGCAGTAGGCACTCTTGTGGGGAGCGACGTGCACGATCAATGGCGTGTCATAGTTTGCACAGAGTCGAGGATATCGGACGACCGAGGAGGGTACTACTGAGAGTCATGGCAAGAAGCGATCGTGCGGTTCTCGATATCGGTCGTTGCCAAGATTGTGTCACAGCCTCGGGACAAAAGAATGGCAGAGGATTAAAGCTATGCGGTGTCAGACGCCGGTTCATTCCGCACAGGGCCACGCGTACAACGGAGCACAAAGCAAGGCGGCGGGACGTATGTGACTCGACGGACAGTCCGAGGAAATGGAGCGAGTGCATCGAAGCATCCGAGCGACGGACGGTGTCGTTATCAGACGGGACGCACGTTCCAAACTGGAGCGCTGACTCGTGCATGCTGGCTGGCTGAATTTGGGCTGCGGCCAGGTCAAAGAGCTGCGGAGGTAAATATGTGCGGGGGGTGTCGAGAGGGGGGGGGGGGTGTCGCGATCGAAAGGGCGGATCGGAGATCTGCTACGCAACACAGCCAGCCAGGACCCCGGGGAGTGCTAGTGCGTAGGTCGCGCTAGGAATAGAAAAGGAAACCGAGCAGAGCAGGCTGCTCCTTCAACGCTCGTCTCTCCTTTGTGATGGCATCCGCCTCACTCCACCCGATGATGGCCTCGATTCTCCTCCGCTCCCCGTCTCACACCTCCCCCTCCCCCTCCCCGTCCCCTGCCTCGACGCCTCTCCCCGCCCTCCAGACAGACCTCTCTTCCTCCTCCTCCGCGTCCGGCTCTTGTCTCGACCTCCGACCGCCCTCCGCCCCCTCCTCCCGTCGCATACGCTTCGCCCCCCTCCCCGATCCCCGAAGAGACGACCTCAGCCCCTTTGAGGACCCCCAGTTGGACAGCAAGCCCGTCCCACAGACACTCCCCCTCCCAAATGACCTCCCTGATGGTTTTGTTGCCCTCTCCCCTTCTGTCTCCCCTGTCTCCACCCTCTCCAGCACGCGCTCGACGCCCACCATCCGTGTATCACCCAACACGCCTTCCAAGAGCACCCAGAGATCGAGCATCAAGTTCCTCCGGCCCTTTTCGTTTCTTCGCCATTCCCGCTCTTCCCTTGCCAGTCAATCTGCCCTTCCCCAGTCCGACTCTCTTCCTGATTCCCTCAACATCACCCGTTCCTCCACTTCCCTCCCCAACTCCCCGTCTTTCCAGTCAGCAAAACTCTCCCGCGTCTCCACCGAAGATGTCCTCCCCTTCGGTACAAACTCGCTCTTCCGCTCCCGCTCAGAGTCAGCGAGTGGTATTCGCTCTGTCCGCTCATCATCCCCTTGTCCCAAAATTTCAGACCTCTCTACATCCCTTCATCGTCCCGCCTCTACCGGCTCAACACCATCCACCGACTTGGATAATGCAAAGTCTGACCGGGGAGTGGGCTCTGGCACAAAAAAACGTCGTACCTCTTCGGCCTCGACACCTGGCGCCGGGGGTGGTCGACATGCCTGTTCCACCAATTTGTCTCCCAGTCATTCCCCTCGCCCAAGCACTGCACCCAGTTCGCCTGCGGTAGCCCCAAAAAAACACGTAAAACTGTTGAATGGTAGAGTGTACGGCGCAAAGAGATATGCCGGTGAGCGTACCCACCTTGCTCAATCTTGCACCGATCTAACATGGCGCGCTTGCAGCCCAGACCCTTGCTAATCCTTTTGCCAACGTTCGCAGCGAACCTGAATTTGTTGAATGGGGCTATGGAGGAATGGGAAGCGTACATGCTTCTGCCGGCATTGCAAACGACGTGTGGAAGGGGCTGCAGAGGAGCGAACGCGGTGGTGCGTTGCTTGCGGGCTCTTCTTTCGGTCCACCGACTCGTCCAACTGCTGGAACTGTTATTGTTGGTGGTGGCAGGGGCAGCGGAGCATCTGCGACCTCATCCATTGCCCGTCGGAAAATGTCTGCCGATGCTCCTGAATGTAGTATGGGCAGTGTCGGTAGTGGTGGGGACGAAGACGATGGCAGTGGCATGGGATGGGTCAAGAGGCGCCGTGCAGAGAGGGAAGCAAGAGCCCGATCGGAGCAAGAGGCCAAGGAGCTTGACAAGGGGGCCCAGGAAGGAAGAAAGAGCGGCGACTCGATGGATGCAAGCATGTATGCGTCTACAGCATCGATAACCACTTCGCTGAATGCCTGCACGTCCGCCGCGTCCACCAACATGACGACGCCAGCTACCTCCCCCCTTACTTCCAGATCCCCCAGTTTGGTGAGCTTGAATCTGACATCATCTCCTTCGGAACTCGGCGAGCAATCCCACGTTTCTGTTCGTCCAACCTCCAGCCCCATAGAGGAGCACGAGCATCACGTCCTGACAGCTGTCCGGCTATCTCCCAATATTTCAACTTCCTCACACAAACATAGCCATTCAGTGACTCATGGTCGTTCGCCATCTTTGCCTTCTACCCTTTCGGGTGTCAACAAGGTCCCCGATGATGGAATGTCTGAACAAGTGGGTCCCCCAAGCCCAGTAGACACTGAGACAACAACGAGTGGGGATTCACTCAGCGTTGATGATGAAGACCCGAGCCGAGGTTCTGACAGGGAGATCGACGATGACGAAGAAGACGAAGTCCAGGTTGGTCATTTGTTGTGCTGCCAGTCTTTGTATAATCATTTCGCTCTACAGGATGCCAGAAGGAAGACTGCTCTTGGGGCCGGGGTCGAGAAAATCAGTCGACATGTGGACGTCGAAGCGCGGTAAGCGCACGAAGCGTTAGCACATACCCCCCACGCGCATGCGTTGGCTTCTGCATCTCTTCCACTATTTCGCGACTTTCAGCCGGACATGAACCGGATGTTGACGTATCGTCACTTCCGTGTTGCCTCGTATACCCCAGCATTAGGCGTTTTCTGTGTAACGACAGAAAACACTGTACGTCCCGTCCTCAATATCACGTCGACACGCAGCCATGCTATATATATGCACTCGGCTTGGCTGCGCCGGCCTTACTCTATTGTTCCAAGTAACGAGGCATATCTTCATCGAATCCATGGTGCCCCTGCCCTCTTCATCTTCAATTGTATATACGTTTAGCCTGCAACTTTGACCATTGACCCCCGTCATCCAGCTCACGCACTCTGACTCTCTCGCTTTCTCTATTCCATTAGTTTCATCAAATTATCTCGCCTTCTCACAGCACTCTGATGTATAACGCACAATCTTTATAATCCTTCGATGTCTCATTGTTGCAAGTGGATCATTCAGCTGGTATGTCCACGTTGACTGTGCTGTGTGCTGTGATCTGACTCACCCACGACGCCTTAGGTCTCCACATATTTCCTGCTTCTCAAGTGCTCGCACACTCCACTCTATAGTAACATAAAGCGCCACTCAGCGTCTAGTATATATCGTATCGTTTTGCCTCAAGCTGGGATCATTACCTGTATACCCCCTCAGATTTGACTTGGCTGGTGGAAAGTGAGGACGAAGGCGTCAAAAGGTACTGCTACCAATTCCGTGCTTGGAGGTGTGTGATACTTGGAATGCACTTTGTACGATACCGATCACGAGTCGGTGTTTTAGATTGCTTTCTTCAGTGTTGGATTAGTAGTGATGTCATTCTCATCCTGCTGCGATTGTATTGTTTTGCAGGTTTTGCTACATGCTTCAGCTTTTCAAGTAAATACGTCGCCGGACGCTTACTCCATACCGCAACAATGTCTTTTGCCACATGTCTATCAAGGGATTAAACCTGGGAGCAGCTTGCTGCGGTGACAATGGTCCAGGAAGACAGTGGGACTGAGGGATATTGGCCACTCGTGCCCACACTGACATGTGTCTCTCATTGTCAACCTGGGCCTGGATGCGCGTCACGGTGTCGATAGTATTGCGAGAGATATCGAGAGTGAACGCCTGTCAGATTGGATTTCAACGTACGGTCTGGTAGTGAATAATGACGTCAAGAATGCCATTGATTTTATGTACTTGTTTTTTTCTTGTTTTTTTTTTTTTTCTTGTTTATCGAATGCAGCCATGGCGTAGCGGTGCAATACGAAGGCCCCTGAGAGTGAATCCACGCCAAGCGATAGATCGGTCTTATCGCCAGGGAGTTTCTAGAACTGATCCTTTTCGGATGGCAAGGCAGAGAAACAAGAGGCTTTGTGTGACGGTGCACGCGATCATCATCACCACGATCGCTCAACTGTCCGGGTCCTGGAGTTTTTTTTTTTTTATAGTTTAATTTTCCTACAGGCTGTAGGAAAAAAAAAACCCCCCTAGGAACTCGGGCCGTCGGTAATGTGGACGTTGCCGTGTCGTCGAGCGGGGCCAGACTACCACGAGTTCAACTGGAATTGTGAACGGGTGTGGGGTTCCCCCGTCCACAGCCTCTAGTGTGAGACCGTCCAGTGGGGGGATACTTGCTTGGCGTCATCGGGCTGTGGCGACACATGCAACTTCATTTGATCAACAATTGCAGACGGGGCTGTCCAGGAAGCAATGAGAACGACTGCCTGGCCTACTGGAACTGCCGTATGATACAGGATGCGGAACCGGGTTTTTCAGGAACGTCGAAGCCCGCCTGTGCAACTGGGGGTTTCGGCCATTGCCGCAGATGGGCGGGATGCGGTGTAATGCAAAGGCGACACTGTCCCTGAGCAATTGTTTTTGGCCTGCAGATAACATTAACATATACAACAAGGGTTAAGTTGGCGTGACTAACGAGAAGGCAGCTTCCAAGGTTCACGGGAAAAAATAAATACGCCGGAATATACATAACAAGCGGCCAGACTCCAAGACTTTGCCCTAACCACCCCATCCTTGTAACGCCAAGTGATACGCGTCGAAACTTGTCCCAGGGGAAGGGGAGAAAAAAAGGCACACATGCATGGCCAAGGTGGTATCAACCAAAACCGTGAGTATAGTCGGCTGGAGTTAGGAACGCGTCACACGGCGGTTTTCTAATATTCCAAATCAAAGCTTCCAGAATTCTTCACGACTGACAAATCATGGTGGGTAACACCCCATTGGGTATGTGGCTGATAACGCACACCAGAGGGGGTACTGGATGAAACTGAGAGACCACTCTAGCTCACGGCGTTGAATGTGAACGTTCTTGGCGATCAAGTCGCGTAGCATTTAAGATGTGGTGCGTGCGTGCGACCGGCGGTTATATCCGGAGAAAACTTCGCTGGTACTGAAGGAGAGTTCCTGAGCCATCGATTCAGAAGCTGGTTTGGCGGAAATCGCGGAGATGAACCGGCGAAGAGGGGTGTTTCAGACGGATGACCTGCAGAGTTTTAGCAAGACGGACCGCTGGCTGGGGCGTGTGAACGAACATCATAAAAATTGCTGCGTGCACATCGTGTCGGCGTTTGGAATTGCAGATACGCAAGCATGCCTGCGATGGAACTGATTTCCTATAGATGCCAAGAGACCAGCAACCGGT
This sequence comes from Boletellus emodensis, assembly GCA_038089935.1. Taxonomy (NCBI): domain Eukaryota; kingdom Fungi; phylum Basidiomycota; class Agaricomycetes; order Boletales; family Boletaceae; genus Boletellus; species Boletellus emodensis. The sequence continues at coordinate 45,088 of JBBPLU010000112.1, read as the reverse complement.
CGCATGATATGGGTGTGTAAGGTCAGTGGCGAATCCCGTCTCCCAGATTCGGCGGCGCCTGACCATTCCTGACAAATCTCCGTGGGTGAAGGACCCATGTCACCTCTCCATTCGCGCTTGTTTGGAAAATGAGGACCAGGGAGACGGTTGTGGATACCATCCACGGCAGCCCAGGTGACGTGTGCGCACGGTTGGCGATCGATCGGATCGGATGTCGGAATTAGGGTCGTGGAGACAACTGCAACAGTCAGATTTAGGGTAGAGCACGACAGTAGAGACCCTGCCGAGTGATAAGCGGCGAACGCGCGTTCCCTGCCAAGAACGCAAGTCCATCGGCTGGCGACCAAGGGGAGATGATCGATGGTAAACAGACACGACCACTGATCGTCGACTATTCGGACAACGGAGCAATCGTGGTCAGGAGATTGAAAATGTGAAGCTTTACCAGCGAGTAGCTAAGCAGGGGGAAGCTGCAGACCTCGTATTTCCATCGGAGATGGACAAGGAACTGTTCTGATCGAGGAAACTACAGCAGTGGTACTGGGGCCACATGCTGTGGCAAGAATGGGTGGACCTTTCTTCCTTGCGGCGCAACACATGCGAAAGACACGTAACCTGGTGGGTTCGACACTCCATGCGCGTCCTCGGCACTGGAATCTTTCCCTTTGTCCCCTCGAGCAAGAGCTACGAAAGGAGGACCATCCTGACAGTGCAAAAGTCAGGATAAAGATGTTACTCCGCGGTTGTTCGGCTGGTCGTCGACAAGCTACTTCATCGTCCAGGGCATTCCCTGATCCTCATGCTTAAATGGCGGTATCCAACACGCATTTCTGCTTCCCTCTGGGCTGCAGGTCATCGTGACAATTGCGTAACGAAGCAGAGAAGCATGTTCCGCCAACAAACCGGGCGCTCCTGTTATCTACGTTGCCTTGAGGGAGCGGTGATTATTTCTCTGTTGTTGTTTCGCGTAAGGTTATCTCCTGGGATGTGGTCTCTGACGAAGAAGATCAGCGCATCTCGTAGAGGGTGGCTGCTCACCGAGGGCCGCGGCAAAGGCAGATCCAGATTCGCTTCGACCGGCCATTGAGAGGTGCTGATTCGGAAGAGGCGAGGAAACGTCGCGATCAGAAATGCCTTCAGTCGAGTTTACGTCTCGCGCCCGACACGCTGCGGGTGGGGACTGCATGTCCGCTGAGATCGGGACTAGCTATCGGTTCACAAGGCAATCGATAGACAGTGAAGGCCATCGGCTGAGCAAAACGGAACATCACCTAGACTGATCTACTAATCGAGAACTCTTATTCCTGGAGCACGACCCGTTCTGGCACGTCCTTTTCTTGTCGAATGCCACCCTTTCCCCCATTGGCTTGTCCTTCAGCCTGTTTGACAACAGGCACTGGCGGAGCACAAGTATCGGCGACGCTTTCTGCATTGCCCTGGCCGATGCGGACAATGACGTTCATCGTCGACTTGACTCTCGTCCTGAACTCCTCGTGAGGGCCGTCTTCTGCCTCACTCCCACTTTCGGACAGTAGCTCGTCGTGAACTTCGAGCGAGCCCGTGAGCACGTCCACATGCACTTCGCTGTCTGCCCACGGCAGGGTTGGAGGAAGAGACACGGCGAGGAGGGCCAGATGCGGGATGGCGGCGCCCATTGCGCACAGCCTGAGCTCCTTGAAGCCATCGTCGACAAGAAGGGCTTTGCATCGACGGAGGTAGGCGGCCAGTTTGGTTTTCCGGGTGATGCAGATCTCGTTCTTGCCCTCGCGGTGGGCGGAGCGTGGGCCTGTGGCAGCCGCTGCCGGGGCCACGGTGGGGAAGGGGCGCGGGGGGGCAAGCTTGCGGATGCGCGGACGGCGACTCGCCTGGGCATCGGGCTCCTGCGGGGTGTCCACCAGCATTGTCCGTCCCAGGCCGCTCTTTGCTCTCTTTTCTCCCCCCGCCCGCTCCCTCTCGTTCTTCCGCTTGTGTCCCATCGCAAGGAGAACGCAACAGTGCCCCCGTTCATGTCCAGCCACGTGACCACGGGTGGCCCGCCCTCAAGCGGGGCAGGCAGGGCGGAACTCGGATGTCCAGCATACACGCGGCGTGACTGGCACACAACACATCTTTCCTTCCTCCGTTCTCCCTTTCCCCCCCTCTCTCTAGGGCTCCAGGAAAACCCAAGGAAATTATCAAAAAGGGGACAATCGGCTTGAGTAACGAACGCCCAGCATGAGTCAAGACGCTGCAGAACAGAACATTCAGATGTGGAAAGTCAAGAAGCTCATCAAGAGCTTGGACTCGGCGAGGGGGTGTGTGCTGCCGAGTGCTCCTTGGTCGTTACGCTGATCGTATACTTTCTAGAGCTGGGACATCCATGATCAGTTTGATCATCCCTCCCAAGGTACCCCGATCGTTCTTATCGTTTTCCTGCACCCCGCCTCGATGTTCAACACATATCCAGGACCAGATATCCCGTGCATCCGCCATGCTCACCCAAGAGTATGGTACAGCTTCCAACATCAAGTCTCGTGTGAACAGGTTGTCTGTGCTTGCTGCCATCACCAGCACCCAGCAACGTCTCAAGCTCTACAACCGCGTTCCCCCAAATGGCCTCGTTCTCTTTGTAGGCACAATTCTCACCGATGAGGGCAAGGAGAAGAAAGTTTCCTTTGATTTCGAACCTCATAAGCCGATTAACACGTGTGTCCCTTTCTATACTCACTCATTCTGTGTGCCCATCCACTGTGACGCTTCTGGCTTTCTCTCCCACCCAGATCACTGTACCTTTGTGACAACAAGTTCCATACTGAGGCGCTTTCGGAGCTTCTCGAGTCCGATTCTCGTTTTGGATTCATCGTAATGGACGGAAACGGAACACTCTTTGGCACGCTCGCCGGCAACACGCGCGAGGTCATTCACAAGTTTACAGTCGATCTCCCCAAGAAGCACGGCCGTGGTGGTCAGTCAGCCCTTCGTTTCTCCCGCCTTCGAGACGAGAAGCGGCACAACTACGTTCGCAAGGTCGCCGAACTCGCCGTCCAACACTTTATCACCAATGATAAAGTCAATGTCAGCGGCCTTGTGCTGGCCGGTAGTGCGGACTTCAAAACAGAGCTCAGCCAGAGTGACATGTTCGACCCTCGGTTGGCAGCCAAAGTGATCAAGGTTGTCGATGTGAGCTATGGCGGCGAGAATGGTTTCAACCAGGTGATAACTCCAATGCAAGTTTTTTACATTAAACACTAATACGACTCAAGGCCATCGAACTTGCCGCCGAGTCGCTCTCGAATGTCAAGTTTGTACAGGAAAAGAAGCTCATTCAGAAATACTTTGATGAGATCAGCCAGGACACCAATAAGTACTGCTTTGGCATTGACGATACGCTCCGCGCTCTCGATCTCGGCGCCGTTGAGACACTCATCGTCTGGGAGAATCTTGATGTCACGCGGTACGTCCTGAGAAACGCTGCTGGAGGTGAGACGTGTCTTCGCCAGTAGTTTTCTATGGTTATTCCTTACTTGACTCCAGAGGAGGTCATTGTCCATAGTGCCGACCGTGAAAAGGACCGCGAGAAATTCATAGACAAGTCTACCAGCTTGGAGATGGAACAATCGACCGAGCCACAGTCCCTGCTCGAGTGGTTCGCTGAGAAATACAAAGATTTCGGGGCCAACCTCGAGTTCGTGACCAATCGTTCCCAGGAAGGCGCCCAGTTCGTCAAGGGCTTTGGCGGTATCGGCGGCTTGCTAAGGTACAAGGTCGACATGACCAATCTTGCAAGCCTGGATGAGGATGAGGACGAGTTCTATAGTGACAGCGAGGACATCTGACGGTTTGGTTGGCTCTTCGGAGCCCCGCTGACCAAGGGTACGCTCGGCGGGGCGAGGTGGTGGTGGGGAGGAGACGGTGCAGGCACGGGGGACGGGTTTTTGCAACAATTGTCAGGAGTGAGGGCCAGGATGTGCGTTCAGCGCCCAGATAAGGCAGGGCGCAGATGCAATCCTTCATTTAGAGATCTGGTGCACATGCGCCCATTGATATTTGGAGGTTAGTCCGTTGGCCACGAGTGTGTTGCGATTGGCTGACGACAGGCTTCAGAGACGACTTTGAATAGAAGATGGTGCATGCTAGTCGGCTTGTAGCGCAAGATCGTGTAGTTTTTACGGTTCTGTCGTTTGATCAATCCATGCTTATCCTTCAGTACTTCAGTCATTGGCAGCGCGTCACACGGTACGTCACGTCACACCACGCATACGATTGTCCACGAGTGTGGGCTTTGCGGGTATTTGTCGAGCATTCTTGCCTTGAGACGCCCCACCACCCTCGTACACGCCGTCAAGCCCGTCAAGCCATCCCCGACCGCCCTCCGCACGTCTGACTTCGCACCCCCAGCTCACCTCACCATGGCTGGTGCGTACACACGCCCCTATCCCATCCCTCGGCTTACCCAGTGGACTTTAGGTAGGAAACGGTCTGCAGCCGAGGACACCACCGAAAAACGTGAAACCCGCAGCTCCAAGTTGGCCAAGACTGAGGGCGCTAAGCCCACCAGCAGAGCCGCCAGGGGCACAGCGCGTCTCAAGGCGTGTCTGACCATCTCTCGCAGTCTCCCTCCAACTAATGGCTGCCTGGTTGGATCGCTTGCCACACAGACGTCCTTGGCCCAATCCGCGTTCAAGTCTCGCGCCGTGCCTCTGTATGTGAATATCACCACGACTGCCCCCCCTTCCGAGGGCCAGGACTCTGCGCCGGGGGATTCTGGTTTCCTGGCAAGCGCAAGCCTCGTTCCGAGCACCTTTGCGACAGGGAGCTTCGGGTGGAAGGGGCACAAACGTATGGTGGTGGAACTGCCCAAAGCAAATGGGGAACCAGAGGGAGAGAAAGTCCATGTCACGTTGACGTGCGTGTTCCGCTCACATCATGCTACCTCTTCGATATTGACAAGCCTGTGCAGGATCAATGCTACCGTTATTGGCAGTAAGGATGTGAAAGGGGGGGAAGAACACGAGGGCGAAACGGAAGGCATAGCAGAGCATGCTGCCGAAGAGCCGTCTGGCAAGGCGGCTGTGCCCAAGCAAGGGGAGTCGCCGGGGGCAGGGTCAAAGGAAGGTGATGATAACCCACCCACTGGCGAAGAAGAGGCCGAAGAACATGCTGCTTCGTAATTATTTCTGATCTGTATTTTCTCGTGGTTGGTTTGTTAGCACTGTGAGTAGTAGCATGACCTTGTCTCATCGCGAGCGTAACTCGTTCCGCCCCGGCCAACGCCAGGCTCGGGTAGGGCTCGATGCGATCTCAATTGCAAGGGCTGGTTACGGCAGTTGACGCTCAAAGTTGACCTCAGCGAACACGCAAACTCGAACAAGCTCTCAAGGACCACTTGGACGAGCTTCGAGTGCCAGGGGAAAGACTCCCGTGAGCGGCACTCACCTCTCAGGTTCATCGTAAACTAACCTATTCACAAGGATGTCCCTTGATTTCAGGCAACTTGCTCCCTTGGAAAAGGGCGGGCTACCTTTAACCGCAGCTCCAAATGCCAGGCGTCATCATGGTTCAGTCCCACGCGGTCGACGTTCTCCCTTCTTCATCTCAGTGATAAAATACTCCATTCCAATCATTTACCTCACATATTCGTTACTACGACTGGTGTCTCGCAACTCGGCCGCACCGCGCACACCAACTTCTGGCGTTGAATATACCCCGACTTCACTTTCCGGTGACGATGATCCCGCCTCTGAATTCAAGGACGACGTTTTTCCTCTCCGGCCACAGGATCCTTGGGATATCTCCACCAACTTTCCTTACCCGCATACCCTCTCGTATGATGTCGAGGAGGGTACCTGGCTCCGCCTCGATGTCCACCCGATCTCTGGTGACATCGTATTCGACATGGCTGGCGACATCTACTGTCTTCCGGCGTCTTCATACTCTGGAGCAGCCTTGGCCGGTGGCATAAAAACCAAAGCCGTCCCAGTTCTCACGGGCGTACCACACGATGCAGATCCTAGTTTTTCTCCAGAAGGCGATCGTCTAGCCTTCAGAAGTGATGCAGGTCTCGGGGTTGACAACATCTGGGTTATTCCATGGGCTGCTGGCGGTTGCTCCAAGATGAACGTTCGCTCTCCTTCTGCAATGACCACGGAAGCAATCGCACAAAGGCACTCTGACGCTGAACTGCTTGCAATGGGTGTTAGAGAGACGGAAGAACGATCACTCAGGCGGCTCTCGCAAGAAGGACGCCAAGCGGGTTTGTGATTCAAAGATTTTAGCGCGAACTAAGCTGAGCCTGCCTTGCGGTGTATAGCTGTGCGCGTCACTAATGAGACGTATAACTGGGTTTCCGACGCGCGATGGCACCCTTCGGGTACCCAAATTATTGCCACGAAATGGTATTTTTCCCAACGGTCCTTGGGTGCGGGCGAAGGGTGGGAATATGAAGTTCCATCCCTCCGTGATCTCAAGCAGCGTCGAGTGGAAGTAAACTCGGGTAGGCGTCTTGTTTCCAGGGTGCTGCCACGAGGATGGACCAAGGCCGACTACGTCGAACAGCAGATCGGCAACGAGCAGTTTTCTTGGCTAGGCAATGACACACTTGTGTATTCAGGAAACGTCCAGGACGTGGATGGTACTTTCAAGTACTCCAAAGGCATCGTAAATCTCTATAGCTTCAGTGACCTTTTTATCGATTCGTTCTGGCAGATGTTCACAAGGGTATTTACTCCATCTTTGTGCGAAACATTACCTCAGGGGAGCAGGAGGTGCTTGCCGACACTTTTCCCGGTGGCGCTAGTAGGCCTACATTGTCCCGTGATGGGCGTACCCTTGCTTTCGTTCGTCGCGTTCGCGATAAAGAAGCACTTGTTCTCAAGTGTGTCTTGTTTGCATAGACTTCAAGCCCCGTCTAATCTCACCGACAGGGACTTGCAGACAGGTACACTGCGCAATATTTGGCATGGCTTGACTTACGATCTTTCCACTATTTATGCCCCGATGGGCACTTATCCCTCTTTTGCATTCGATCCATCCGACGAGGCTATTCTTATCTGGGCCGCCGGTCAGATTTACCACATTCCACTTGCCTCCAATGAACTTGGGGAGCGTGTGCTAGGTGGGACACCCCAACCTATCGGCTTTCGCGCCCATATCGAGATTAAACTCGCGGAGACTCTGAGGGCAACCACAGATGTCAGAGAGCTTGAAAATGGCGGGCAACGACTTCACGCATTCACTCAGCTTGCCCTCGACGAGGCTGGAACACATGCGGTGTTCCAGGCTGCTGGCGTGACATATGTTCAGGCGGTGGGATCGACATCCCCGGCGCGGCGCGTACCTATTGCCCGCGCAGGAGCAGCGTATTACTCTCCATCTTTTGTTGGTGGAAACAGCGACTTGATCATTCACGGACGATGGTCGGATACATATTTCTCCTCTTTCGAGATTGCCGATCTGGGTACTGGAAACGTATACGAGCTGACTGGTCTTCCGGTGGGGCGATACTTCAGTCCCGTGATTTCAGGCGGAGAGGAAGCGGTTCGCACCATCGCTTTTGTCAAGACAAGCGGTGACACCCTCACCGGCAATGTGATGGCTACCGCCCAACCTGGCCTTTGGATTGGCGAGGTCACTCTACCCACGGAAGCCTTCCCATCCCATTCGATTCCAGTGACAAATGTTCGGAAGATTCGCACTTCCATCAGGACCTCGGACGATGCGTTGAAACTTGGTTTCATCTCCTCTAGCCAACTTTTAGTTCACCAATCGAACCAGGTGTTCGCAGTGGATCTCTCTCGCGGCCCCGACGAACTAGGGCGGTATACAGAGGAGATCTTGGCGAACGGGCACTCGACGGATGAGCTAGTGTTTTCGAATGCTACCCACGGTGCAGCATTTGTGAACTTTCAGCAAGTCTACTATGCCCCTGAAGTGACCTCTTCGACCGACCTCTGGAGCAAGCCAGGCAGGGCACCAACGGGATTGGCAAGACTTAGTTTGGATGGCGGGCATGATCTGGTTTTGAGTGGCGACGGAAACGTCATGGGGTGGTTCCTCGGTGAGACCTGTGATGCGATGGCGTTGCAGCGATTCTGAATGTATCGCAATCTAGGACCATTTTTGCATACTTTACCCATTTCTCGACTTCCACGATGCTCTCAGGCAATCAAGGCGGATACCTTGACGTTTGGAGTCGACTGCATCACGAGTGGTTTGTTGGACGTCACCGAGGTAGACGTGCGATATGAATCGGAAGTGACTAGACTGCGTCGTGAGGCTCGTGCGCTTTCTGACCTGGATGTTGTTGCATTTGTGAACGCTACGATTCTTACCATGGAGCACGGCGATGTTCGCCGGGACGTAATCAGTGGTGGAACGGTTCTCCTGCGAGGGGGCTTCATCGATGCAGTGGGCGAAGACGGTGAAATACCAATTCCAGAAAGTGCATTAGTCCTCCAGACTGATGGTGGTGAGTTGCGCGTGCGTGGGTCGAGTGACGATGACTCTAACATATCAACCTTACTAGGGTACATCGTCCCGGGATTCATTGACGCACACGCCCATTGGGATGGAACTACTGTCAAGTACCCTGCCACCTCTTGGGAGATGGAAACCTTCCTCGCATATGGGGTCACCACTATGCACAAGTGTGTTGGTTGGCTGTCCTCGTGGTGCCTTACTGAGCTTTCTTACAGCCCAAGCTTGCATAATTCACTTGGCTTTGTTGAGCGCGCTCGCGTCGAGAGCGGTCTTATGATTGGTCCTAGGATTTTCCACACAGGTCAAATCATTTACGGAGCATCCGATTATTCTTACCATCTTGATATCGCAACCACCCGAGAAGCAAAAGAAGCACTTACTCGCATCAAAGCTGAGGGTGGCCCAGCGAGCTGGTCTTATAAGAATTACAACCTACCAGCGAGGGCGTCTAGGCAGCGCTTGTTGCTGCAAGCGAGAAAGATGAATATGGCTTGTGTGCCCGAGGGTGTGGGTAGCCGCCCTGCAGATTTAAATGATGGGACTAACACGCAAATCAATTTAATCAGGGCATGAATTTTGATTGGGACCAGACATACATCGTAGACGGTAAGTAGAAGGTCAGTTTCAGGGCATTATCCTGACGTACGACACCCAGGGATGACGACTGTGGAGCACAACATTCCTGTGTCGGTACTATATGACGATCTCCTTACGCTGTATTCGTCGAGTGGAACCGGATCGACACCGACGCATATCGTTGATTATGGAGGACCGATGGGAGAGCAGTTGCTCTGGGCGACTGTAGACATTCCCAATGATCCGAAGTACGTACCCGTACAGTTGTTGCGTGAGCACATCTAAACACGATACGTTGCGCAGGCTCAGACGTTTTACGCGACATGACATCTTGGAGGGTTTGTCCGAGTCTACAAGCAGACCTGCAAACTGTTCGTCGTCCCAGGTGTTGGCTCGTGTTGAAACTAACACGCCAGGCTATCAGCGATGGCGCTTTTCAATGTTTCCATATCGGTCGCCAAGATGGTCCATCGTGGATTGTCTGCTCATATTGGAGCACATGGGGAGCCCCCGCTGGGTCTGATGTATCATCAGGAAATGGCGTTTGCCCAGGCTGGTGGGCTGAGTAATTACGAGGTCAGTCTCACCTTTATTCCATATTCCGTACTTACGGCAACACTGCTACCGTTCAGGTTGTTCACGCCGCAACGTCTGTGGCAGCAAGGACGTTTGGTCTTGCAGAGTCCCTCGGCACAGTAACCGCAGGCAAACTTGCTGACCTCGTTGTTTTCCCTGAGGGCTTTGATCTACTCAGTGACGATATCCACAAGACGAAGGACATCCGGTTCGTGGTTAGGGGTGGACGGGTATGGACAGCCAAGACCATGACGGAGGTGTGGCCGGTCAAGGGCAGGCAACAAATCTTGCCCCCCTTCAATGCCGAGTAGATTACAGTAGAAATTCATCCTGCGCCGCGGGTAGAGATCACAAGGCATAGTAGTGCCTCCTAATGATCATGTGCCATTCTTAGGGTGCTCGACACGGCATGCCTCTTGTAGCTGTTCCATCCGTGAGTCCTCGTCGAGTCAAACAACATTAGATGACGTGCCGGCGCATGTCATCGAGAGGCATGCTGGAGTGTCCGGTCGGTAACATATGCTATACTTTCGGTTCTACTGACTCAAGCAAGTCTTTAATCGCCCCAAATCCTGTCTCCCTCTCAGATAGGCCATGGAGCAGGTTGATCCTAAAGGGGCGAGCAACAGTCTACCAAAGAAAGAGTACAGCGAACCTCGTCATCCCGTGAGAATATGCACATTTACCCTACAAGCTGCACTTGGTGCTGCCTACCGGCGCTACGAGGAATGGTGCGCACGTAGCAAATGATTCTTCTGCTGCTAAAGTAAAGGTGACAGGGAGGGGGGCTAAGGAGAGTAATGTACAGTCGTCGTATTGGTCTTTTACTTGCTGCACATAACATACTCGAAACGCGATTCTAATGCACAGAATGTCTACATATCGAACTCGAACTCTGAATCCGAGTCGTCCTTTCTTGGTGGTCCACGGAGATTCTTTGGAGCCTGTGCGTTCGTCCTTGTTGCTGCAGACCGCATACGAGAGGACGGGTCGTCGCCTTCATCAGAGCTATCACACCCCCGGCTAGTCTCCCCGCGCTGCAAGGGATGTTCAGGAGGGTCGATGACCCCAGACAGCATGAGAACTGCTTCCAGCTCTTCTCGGGTGGCTAAGAACACGGTAGAGGCACCAGAAAGCAGGCAGGCACACCTTCTAGACGCCTTTCGCGGTCAGCACTCCAAGCGACGAGTTGATTTTTTATCTCTCCTTTGCGGTAGACGATGAGCATCGGTATGCGGCTGTCGGGTAGATCCGCTATGCACTTGTTGCCGACGATAGACACGAACTTGGTCCGTGGGTATCGGGCGGCCAAGTCCCGGAGATGAGTGAACGTACGATCGCTCCGGGGGATGCTACGACGCTGCTGAGAGGGGCGTGTGGTGAGCGATGAGGGCCCACTCACCCGTCTTTGTAGAGGAAGCATATCACGCCTGTGCCCTTGTCATCCTGATCGTCCCCCTCGTTGATCCTGCTCGCTTCGGTGACCTCCCTCGTGTAGTCGTCCCTGCCGATCGGATATACCCTCCCAAAGCGGGCACGCTTGGCTGCCTGTCGCTCTTCGGCCAGCCGATGGCGTCGGAATGTGTCTGCTGCCCGCTGGAGGTCTTCGTCTGCGACGTCTTCCGCCAGATCGCGCAGCTCGTCCGGGGCGAGGTCGGCGAGGGCGTCGTGGGGCGTCGGAGGCGAGGGGGTGCGCGGGGCGGGTTCCCGGGGCGGGAGGATGCCGTGTTTGCGGAGGGCGTCGTTGCTGGGGGCGGTGAGCACGCCGACGAGGAGGGGCCGGACGGCGCTTACAATTCCGTGTCTTCGCTTGCCATTACTACTTATACTTGCAACGTGGTGCGCCCACAGACTCGCACTCTGCGGCGGCTGGATTAGGAAGGCTGTATTCACACTCGCACCAGCCCCGACTGCGACGCGGACTTGAATGTGCGCCGCCTGCTTACTAGTGCTGGGCCAGGCTTGGAGAGCCACGGATATCTGCCATCCGATTGCATTGCAGGTGTCTCCGATACTCCATCGCTCGCTCCATGACGGTGTCGGCCACCGGCGCGACAACCTCTCTCACGACCACCCAAGGTCTCACCGTCACCGTCAACGAGACCATCCTCCCCCGCAAGTACCAGGAGGAAATATTTCGGCGCGCCCAGGAGCACAACATCATTGCCGCCCTCGACACCGGGAGCGGTAAGACCCTCATCAGCATCCTTCTCATCAAATGGGTCGTCTTGCAGCCAAACGCCGTCGGCAAGGTCGTCGTGTTCCTTGTCCCAAAGGTCGCCCTCGTCGAGCAACAGGCCGAGTTTATCGCCTCTCAGACGCCCTTGAGAGTGCGAAAATTCCACGGAAGCCTCGATTTGGACCTCTCGGATCGGGTGAACTGGAAGAGCTCGTTCGAGAAAGCGGACGTGGTCGTGATGACCGGTGGGTGTCCATCACCCACTTGGCATCAAACTCTCGTTTCTCAACGATTCCCCAGCTCAGATATTTCTCAACATCCTCACCCATTCACACTGGAGCATCGACAAGGTGCGCCATCCTTCCCGGTCCTGGCGGACGACCTGCCAACCCACCAATCTAGGTCTCGTTGATCGTCTTTGACGAGTGTCACCATACGCGCAAGAATCACGCTTATAATGGCATAATGCGCGAATACTTCCAAGTCCATTCTGCCGAACGCCCAAAGATATTTGGCATGACGGCGTCACCCATCTGGAATCCAAAGGACGCAGAAGGGTCTTTGCTGACCTTGGAGAAAAACTTGGATGCCACTGTCATCGCCGTGCGTGAGCATGTGTCCGAACTGCTTGAAAACTCGCCGCGCCCTGCAGAGGTGTGTCCCTTTTCTTATTTGTCCCCCGCTCTTGCCGCGAAGAAGCCTTATATGCTTCCTACAGTTGGTTAAGCAATATTTCCCACCTCCTGATAGCTATCTCTATCTAAATCCAAGTCTTTGGGATACGCTGTCACTCTTCCAGTCTGACGGTGTTGACATATCATGGAACAAATTACATATGAAGTATCATGTCACTCGGAACAGCCTTGGTCCTTACTCTGCGGATCTCTTTGTATATCACGAGGTTCGTACACGTGTCAATCAACTTCTTCTAGAGTTCGATACTCCCGACGATCGCATTTTCCACCCTTTCGACATTCAAGAAGATGGAATGGACATTGATGGCCCTCCTGCCCATCAAAACGCGTCATCAATTCCTGTTTCTCTTGAGCAAGTCGATTCCATCCTTGCTGATTTCAAGCCATTTTTCGAGGACCCTTCTGCCTCCCCTCCTGCCGTGCCGATCCCTGTTCCACTTGCCTGGTGCACTCCCAAGGTAAAGGCCCTCGCTGAGGTCCTTCTTGAATACCACACTCCAACATTCCATGGCATTGTCTTCGTAGAGCAGCGTCAGATCGCGGCTTGCCTCGCCAAAGTGCTTTCCAAGATCCCCGAGCTGCGGGGTCGCATTCGGTGCGCAGAGCTTGTCGGGCACGGTAGTGGGCACGGTTCACGGAATAAGGGAAGCTCCAACGCGAACGCCACATCAGGGGTGAACATGAAGGGTATGGGATTGGCACGACAGCAGGATACGGTCAAGTTATTCCGCAAGTCGTATGAAGAAGGCGGTCTAAATCTGCGTATGTCTTTTCTCTGTGCTTTCATGATATATTACCGATCCTCTCTTTCCAGTGGTTGCAACATCGGTTGCCGAAGAAGGTTTAGACTTTCCAGTATGTCACCTCGGATCTTTTCTGTCAGACTCTGACAGTTGGGTTGTAGGCTTGTGACCTTGTCATACGTTTTGACCCCCTTCATCATATGGTCGGATATGTCCAATCTAGAGGCCGTGCTCGGACCAAAACGTCTACCTTTGTTATTATGGCACAGGCTGGCCATACATCACACCTAGATCGCTACAAAACTTTCCAAGAGATTGAGCCCGAACTCAAAAAAGTTTACCAGACTCGGGAAAATCCCACTCGTCCCACTTCCCCAGAATCATCGTCAGATTCCGAGGAGGGTGAGTTAGAAGAAGAGGACCCCGAAGATCTTGCTGCGCGTGAACGATACATCGTTCCCTCTACTGGGGCAGTGCTCACCTATGGCTCTGCCATCGGACTGGTCAACTATCTGTGTTCCCTGATTCCACATGACGTCTACACTCCTTCCCCGATCCCCAAGTATAGCGGTGATTATGCTGCTATTTTGGAACTTCCATCGAGCCTCCCCCTCCCTGTTGACCACCTCATATACCGGGGGCCTATGCGGAACTCGAAGCGCGAAGCAAAACGGGCAGTTGCATTCATGGCCGTTAAGGCTCTCCACAGACTCAACGTCTTTGACGATTACCTCCTTCCCTCGATGGGCTCCAAGGGAAAAAGCGATCACGATGCCGATGGTCGCAAGCTTCTTGATGTCTCCGAAATCCCGGATATCATACAAGTGCTTGTACAAGACCCATGGACTCTTGGTCCGAGACTTCGAATACATGTCATCTCAATCGATGGTGTGGATTCTGCTGGGCTTGTAACCGGAACGGAGTTACCCGAATTTGATCTAGCCAGCGAGGGCTACGCTATATCTGTCCGTTGCACAGATGAACTTATGTTTGATCCCGAGGAAGAGCGAGAGAAGCTGCGGATGCTTGAAGAATTCACCAAGATGGGCATCTGGTTCTGTATCTCCGGCCGTCCGGTCACGCTGCCTATAACATGCTTCCTCGTACCCCTCACGGAACACAACTGCATCGATTTTGAGGCGGTAAAGCACGTCGTTGACGAGCCATATGGCACGTATAACTGGGAAGGAGTCACCGAGAGGGACTATGGCACAAAGATGGTTATGAACTGTAATCTCTACGGCCGTGCACAGATTCTTCACAACATAAGATACGATCTCACCGCTTTATCTGTACCGCCCCCGGACTCGCGCGAGGCTCCATATGCGACATATCAAGAATGTTTTATGCAAAGATGGAGTAGGAAAAATCGCGAAGCTTTCGTTCCGACTGATTGTCCACTTATCGAGATTCATAGTCTTCCTCGCGCACCTTCTGGTCTTTACCGACCGGCATCCAAACATCAAAGCGTTGATATATACAAACGCCACACTGCACCCCTCGGGTCAATCGTGCCGCAGAAAGCGTGCAGAGTCATCCATTTTTCCCAGCCAGTCTATCGCGCATTCCTATTTCTTCCGCGGATCTGTAGGCGTGCAACGGACCTTTATCGAGCGAGAGAAGAGCGTCTCCAGCTTGGATTGCCTCCAATCGACGATGACCTTCTGATCGAGGGATCTACACTCCCCACCACAAGTGCGACATGGAACAATCAACGCTTGGAGACGCTGGGAGACTCGGTGCTAAAACTCACGTGCACCGTCCATATTATGAACAAGTTCCCCCATCGCCATGAAGGGCAACTTTCCCAACTTCGCCAGAGCAGTATATCGAATCGCACTTTGCTAGCGCGTGCCAAAGAAATTGGCCTCGAGCGGTTTCTCACATCCGAGACTCAGAGTTTACACATATGGAAGTATACAATACCTGAGGGATCGGATGTGATAGATTGCTTGAAGCAAGCGAAGCATGTGGTACGCAGGGAGTATCCCCGCCGAAGCTTGCAGGACTGTATGGAGGCGACCCTTGGTGCGGCATTCCTAACTGGGGGCATCGACATGGCATTGCGGACTGGTAACCCGTTAGGATTATCTGTGGGGGGTCCCCTCCCATGGCCACTCCGCTACTCTCGACCCCCAGAGCCGTCCCTTGTGCCGCCAATGTTTACAGACCTGCAAGCTTCGCTGGGGTACGAATTCCATCGTGGCGAGTTACTCATCGAGGCGATCACACACCCATCGTTTACTACGTCTGCGGGATCATCGTATCAACGTTTAGAATTTCTCGGTGATGGTAACGTTGACATCTCTGGAGTAGCCTATCTCGATCTCACTTGGAGTCTAGCTGTGATTGACCTGGTCGTAATGCGCCATCTCTTCGAAAAGTTTCCAGACGCAACATCTGGTCAACTCTCTGCTGCTCGCTCTCGTGCAGTCTGCGGACCGACTCTTGCATCCATTTCTGTCAACCGTCTTGGACTACACAAGCATCTGCTCATCAACAACATCGAGCTTAGCACTGCAATTTCTCGACACGTCCCCTTGCTAGAGGCCCTCTCGCCCGAAGATGCGATCCTTAAAGGATGGAAATATGATCCCCCGAAAGCATTGAGCGACGTGCTGGAGAGCCTTGTGGGTGCGATTCTTGTGGATAGTGCATACAACTTCGAGAAGACTGCTTCGGTTGTCGAGGTGGTGATGGATGACGTCCTGCAGACGTTGACCACCACACTTCCAAGGGACCCGGTGTCAGAATTGATGGTTTGGGCTGCCACAGAGGGTTGCAAGAGGATTGCGTTCCAGTAAGCACCTCGTATTCATCCTTTAACAGGGCCTAACAAACACCTTTTTTTTCTTTGTAGAAAAAGCCAAAGCAACGCGGAACTCCGGCGGAACGATAGCATTTCAGTCATTGTTCACGAACTCGTCGTTGTGGGTCCCATCACAGCAAGCAATCTTTCATTATCAAAAGGCCTTGCTGCAGAACGGGCGCGCGCTATCTTGAGCGATCCAACCCACGAGATGAGCCTTGCTCGTCTGTGCGACTGTCGGGGGGTAGCCGAGCAGCGGTTGGAAATATGCCTCGACGAACCTCCTGGCGATCAGGCTGGCCAGAAAGTCACGGACGAAACTGAAGAGGGTTTTGCATCTATCGCTCAACAGAAGTTGGAAGAGGATTACATCCCACCCGTCGGCGCCGTGGAGGAACCAGAGGACGAGCTGGAGGATGAAACGGCTTCAACGAAGATTTAAGACGGACGCCATCCAATTCGGAGGTAGGTTACCCAAGGTTCTGGGATGAACTGCTGTCAACCCTTTGCTGCCTTGCGAATGGTTGTTAGCGGTTGTTTCCACGTCTCTTGCACCTCTCCATGCATTCAAGTTCTCAACTTACCACACATTTTCTCACTCAGGAGTTGACCCCCAGTACAAGACTTCCACATTTTTACCCCTGTTGCATGTATCCGGACAGTCCAGCGACACTTGTTACAAACTACCCATTGCAAATGTAGACCAGATTTGACAACGCTGTTGTAGTATCATCTTGCATGCCTGCGGATATAACAAGTTGGTCACGGGACTTATTGCCAAACAATCCTAAATAGTCTTTCCGAGCCCGACTTGTGGTGTACTCAGTGTTGCTCTCAGATTTGCTCCTAGAATTCCCCTCAGCGTGATATACGCCATGGGAGACGAGTATCCATCGTTATTCCGTACGGTTCAGACGTAGGACATGCTTTCTACTGCTAACAAAGCAATCTAGGCTCGGAAGAGATGAGCTTGGTACAGCTCTATATACCGACCGAAGTAGCTCATGACACGGTTGCGGAGCTTGGAGAGCTTGCAAACGTTCAATTCAAGGATGTATGTGTTACGACGCTATTCCTTCGACGTTGGCTCATGGATTCTTGGTAGTTGAACCCAACTGTGAATCCATTCCAGCGCTCCTTCGTCGGCGAAATCAGGAGGTTCGAGGAAATGGCTCGTCGTGTTCGTTTCTTCACTTCTCAGATTGAGAAGGAAAAGGATGTGGTCCCGATCCGGCCTCTGTCTGACTCGGCGTCCCTCATCACTGTGGGACCAAGTGCAGCACACAATATCGAGGAGCTCGACGTGATACTGGCAGAGCAGGAGACCAGGCTCTCCCAAATGAACGAGAGTTACAAGCTGCTCAGCGAGCGTACCAAGGATCTTATTGAGGCGCGTCATGTCTTGAGAGAAACAGCGGGTTTCTTTGAAACGGCAAGTCAACTGGACGTTGGCCCGTATGACACTTACACCTCTTGAAGGCCGAAACTCAACAAACAGACATCAGAACTTCCTTTGACGATAGCTCAGCCCCTCTTCTTCAACACGATGATCGTGAAAACCAGTATTCGTCGGCTGTCCAGTTTGACCTGGAGTATGCTTATTTCCTTCGCATCCACGTTTCGCTAAGATTCCGCTCTAGGTTCGTTGCCGGAACTATTGACAGAGCCCGTGTCCCAACATTCGAGCGCGTGCTCTGGCGCGTGTTGAGGGGCAATCTTTACATGAATCACACGGACATCGCAGAACCATTCGTTGATCCTGCAACTGGTACCGAAACGCGCAAGAACGTGTTCATCATCTTTGCGCATGGTGATGCTTTGCTCGCCAAGATTCGCAAGGTTTCCGAGTCGATGGGTGCTACCCTGTATCCCATCGACGCTAATGCTGACAAGCGTTCTGACTCGCTTCGCGAAGTTACTATTCGTCTAGAGGACCTTCAGACTATTCTTTATAACACCCGGGTTAACAGGCGCACCGAACTTGTAACAATTGGAGAGAAGCTCGCGCGATGGCAGGATGTCGTCCGGAAAGAAAAGGTGATCTACGAGACGATGAACCTGTTCAACTATGACGTGCGGAGGAAGACTCTGGTAGCCGAAGGATGGTGTCCGACGAGGGATATTGCCAAGATTCAAGATGCCCTTGGACATGCCACGGTATATTGCTTTCCTGTCATTGTGCGCAGTCATCTAATTCGTCTCCCAGGAAGAATCAGGGACCGGTGTCGTACCAATCTTACATGAACTCCATACTAACAAGACACCACCTACGT
Organism: Boletellus emodensis; assembly: GCA_038089935.1. Lineage (NCBI taxonomy): Eukaryota > Fungi > Basidiomycota > Agaricomycetes > Boletales > Boletaceae > Boletellus > Boletellus emodensis. The sequence continues at coordinate 26,780 of JBBPLU010000112.1, read as the reverse complement.
TCAACAGAACAAACAAATTCACGGAGGGGTTCCAGGGTATCATGGACAGCTATGGCATTGCGACTTACCAAGAAGTCAACCCTGGCTTGTTTGCCATCATCACCTTCCCTTTCCTGTTTGCTGTAATGTTTGGTGACATCGGTCATGGGCTAATTATTCTGTTCGCTGCTCTGTATATGATCGCGAAGGAAAAGAAGTGGGCCAAGGAGAACCTCGAAGAAGTGAGTGATTACGGTGAAGCTGTACTTCTTGACTCACTATCCCACATTAGATCACAGCCCTGTTCTTCTTGTAAGTCGAGACAGGGGACGCTATGGCCGAACAGGACGTGCTGACGTGCATCCAGTGGTCGATACATCATTTTTTTGATGGGGCTGTTCTCGATTTACACTGGCCTCATGTACAATGATATTTTCTCCAAGTCCCTTCACATATGGCACTCTGGATGGTACTTCCCCGAAGGCAGTGGGACTGTCCTTCACGGTGTCTCGAATGGACACATTTATCCCTTTGGCTTGGATCCGGGATGGCATGGTGCAGATAACGGCTTGGTATTCACGAACTCGTACAAGATGAAGATGGCAATCGTTCTTGGAGTGATCCATGTATGTAACTTGTCGGTTTCGTTGCAAGACCTAGCTGACACGACCTTAGATGACGTTTGCCTTGTGTCTACAGCTTCCTAATCACATCAAGTTCAAGCGCCCCCTGGATATTTACGCCAACTTTATCCCTCAGATGATCTTCCTGCAGTCAATCTTCGGATACCTGGTGCTTTGCATCGTTTACAAGTGGTCGATTGACTGGTCGAGGGCATCTACAGAGCCTCCGTCGTTGCTAAACATGTTGATTGGGATGTTTTTGTCTCCTGGATCGGTTGACCCGCAAAGTCAGCTGTACCCTGGGCAGGGTTTCGTGCAAGTTGTCTTGCTTCTATTAGCAGTTGTCTGCGTCCCGTGGATGTTATGCATGAAGCCGTACTTCCTCTGGAAGGAAATGCAGAATATTCAGGGTCAAGGGTATGTGGGACTTGCTCACTATGACGGCCCTCGCGAGGGTTCAGACGAGGTTTTGGAAATCGAGGAAGAAGGGAATGGTCGGATCATCGTCGAAGAAATGGAAGAACATGTGGGTAACTCATTGCTCCTCAAACATCGTGTTGTTGATGGATCTTGTCAGGAGCAACACGACTTTGGGGAGATCGTCATTGAGCAGATAATCCATAGTATTGAATTCTGCCTCGGCTGCATCTCACATACGGCTTCATACCTCCGACTGTGGGCACTCTCCTTGGCGCATGCTCAGTTATCCGAGGTTTTGTGGAACATGACGCTCGAGAATGTGATTGGAATGGAAGGGATCTTTGGCATCATTATCCTCGTGTTCACGGGTGTTATGTGGTTTGTCCTGACAGTGGCAGTCTTGTGTCTCATGGAGGTGCGGATCTGATAAACGTGCTAGCTGATCGTGACTTGACATTGCCAATTACCAGGGTCTCTCGGCATTTTTGCACGCGCTGCGTCTCCACTGGGTCGAGGCGAACAGCAAGCACTACGCAGGAGGAGGATATGTACGTCCTGTTTCGTGCTGACGTCTGTCATAGACAACGTGTGGCGCACATGTTGATGCATTTCCGCACAGGCTTTCACACCGTTGAGCTTCGCCAGGCTGGATGAGAAGGAGTAGTCGCACATCACGGCCATGTTTTTATCTCATTTTGTGAAATGGCAGCCAACATTTTTTGCACGAGGCACTGCTCCGCTTATCGCGCGGGTTTCGGCAACTTTTTTGTTCCTCTTTTTTTTTTTCAAAGTCCGACGGCGATCGCATGTATATCTGTCGACCTTTGGCTGAATGCTGTTCTGCATCCCCGCTCATTTTTTCCTTCCTCCCTCGTAGAGGTCCGTCCGCCTTTGCTTCGTCGTTCGCCTTCTTACCCCCTTCTAGGCATTGTAGACTATAGAGCGTCATAGACCCCATTCTTCGTTTAGGCATTTGGAAGGAACTTTCACGTCTCTGCATCACTCATAGGTATATTCTCGCACAGGCGTCGCCCTCGTCTTCTCATTCCTCTCAGATTTTAGAAAATGCCCGCTGTTACTGCGCCTGCGTCTGCTGTTCCTTCTCCTGCCTCTCTTAAGGGGGCTGTCGATAGTCAGGTTAATGTTGCCGCTCTCTTTGTCGCCGACAAAGCCTCCCGTGATGGCGCTGTGAAGGCCCTTGCTTCCACTGCTCAAAATAACGGACATGCTGCCATCAGCGCGGTCGGTTTCACTGAGGCTACCATCAAGGCCCTCTCGGACAAAAAATCACCGGCTGCTCGTGAGGGTGCAGCTGTGGCCGTTGCTGTGCTCGCCAAGACCGGTGCAACAAAAGCTCTCGAGCCCACCTTTGTCGACTCGGGCCTTTATGCCGCCCTCATTGAAGGCTTTGCCGACAAGATGCCCGCTGCCCGCAATGCGGCAGTAGATGCCGTTAGGGAGTTTGTTGCCACGATGAATCCTTGGGCTGCTGGTCTTCTTCTTCCTACTCTCCTTCACCAGCTCAAAACTGCCGGAAAATGGCAGATCAAAACTGGCGCTCTGGTTGTCCTGAACCAGCTCGTCGCGAGCGCTCCAGTTCAGACTGCTCGCCTCATGCCCGATATCATTCCTGTCCTTTCCGAGGTTATCTGGGATACCAAGGCCGACGTAAAGAAGGCAGCTCGCGACTCGCTTGAAAAGGCTTGTGCTTTGATCTCGAACAAGGACATTGAACGCTTCATTCCGGCTCTGATCAAAGCCTTGATCAACCCGGTAGAGGAGGTCACCAACACCATCCAACTCCTCTCTGCTACCACATTTGTTTCTGAAGTAGATTCTGCTACGCTCTCTCTTATGGTTCCTCTGCTATCCCGGGGTCTCAACGAGAAGCTCACCGCCACGAAACGTAAAGTTGCTGTGTAAGCCGATAATTCGCCTTGATGATCGCATCAAAGCTGATCGCCTTTATATTTAGCATTGTGGACAACATGTCTAAACTGGTCGACTCTCCAATCACCGTTCGCCCTTTTTTGCCTAAGCTGCTTCCCGGTCTCATCAAAGTCGAGACTTCCATCGGCGACCCTGAAGCACGTGGCGTCGTTGGTAGGGCAATCGCCACTCTTCGCCAAGTTGGTCAGGTCCCCGAGGGCGACGGAACCGATCTTCCTCCTTTGCAGGTCACCGAGCCTTCGCAGTTGACCTCGGCTCTGTCTGCCGTTTACAAGAAGCTGGGCGCTAGCGCACCTGGACTCTCGGACGTCACTGTTGTATACGCGTCTCGCCTCGCTGCGAACTTGGTGAACACCAAAAACTTTGATATTTCGGAGTGGAATTCCCTTGCGCCGTATCTGTCCTTCGTTGCCCCATCTCCATCCCCCGTCTCCGTTGTGGGCGAATGGGCTGTTCGCTCAGCTTCTGATGATGATGATGAGGACGACGTCCCCGAAGACGAAGAGGAGGGCGAAGACCTGTGCAACTGCCAGTTCTCCCTTGCTTACGGTGCCAAGATTCTTCTCAACACCGCTACCCTTCGTCTCAAGCGTGGACACCGCTACGGCCTTTGCGGAAAGAACGGTACTGGCAAGTCTACCCTCATGCGGGCTATTACCAACGGTCAGGTGGAGGGCTTCCCTTCCCCTGACGAGGTTCGCACTTTCTATGTTGAGCATGATATCGACGGTAGCGAGGCCGATACCTCAGTCCTGGAATTTATCTTGTCCGACAAGCGTATCCGCGCTCCTGAAGCCGAAGTCACCGAAACCCTTGCCTCTGTCGGCTTTGACGACAAGCGCCAGAAACACCCTATCGGCAGTTTATCTGGTGGTTGGAAAATGAAACTCGCTCTCGCCAGGGCAATACTTTTCAAGGCTGATATTCTTCTCTTGGACGAACCAACCAACCACTTGGATGTGGTGAACGTCGCATGGCTTGAGAACTACCTCGTTTCGCTGAAACATTGCACGTCAAGTAGGTGTTTTTTTCGTACTCGAGGTAGTACATTTTACTGAGTCTGTCCACAGTCATTGTGTCGCACGACTCCGGATTCCTCAACAACACTATCACCGATGTTCTTCATCTTAACCGCTTCAAGGTTCGGAGGTACCGTGGGAATCTCGAGGCTTTCGTCAAGCTGGTACCGGAAGCCAAGTCGTACTACAGCCTTCAGGCTGCCGAAGATTACAAGTTCAAGCTTCCCGCGCCTCCCCTACTTGAGGGTGTCAAAACTAAGGAGAAGAGTTTGCTTAAAATGCGCAAGGTTGGCTTCCAGTACCCTTCGCAACCCGTCCAGCAATTGTACGATATCACTCTCCAAGTATCCCTTTCTTCTCGTGTCGCCGTTCTCGGCCCCAACGGTTCTGGAAAGTCGACGTTGGTCAAACTTCTTACTGGAGAAATGGAGCCCAACAAGGGTGGCGAGATCTGGAAACACCCCAACTTGGTGATCGGCTATGTTGCTCAACACGCCTTCCACCACATCGATCACCATCTCGACAAGACGGCTCTCGAGTACCTGCTTTGGCGTTACCAGACCGGTGAGGACTTGGAAGAAATGGGTAAGGCAAGTCGTCAAATCACCGAGGCAGAAGCGCAGAAGATGAAGGACGGTGCGCTTTACATCTATGAGGGGCAGAAGAGGCAAATCGACGAGATCATTGCTCGCAAGAAATTGAAGCAGTCGTATGAGTACGAGGTTTCTTTCAAGGGTCTCAGCTCTTCGGAGAACCTTTGGATTCCTCGTGATGAACTCGTCAAGCGTGGCTTTGAGAAGGTCAGTCTCACTTTACATGCTATCCGATCTTTTCTTGATCATCTCTCCTGTACAGAAAATTTTGGAGGTTGATACACGTGAAGCTCAACGCCTTGGTCTGCTTAGACCTCTGGTTCGTAACGAGATTGAGAAGCACTTCGCAGACTTTGGTCTGGAGGCAGAGTTTGTGTCCCATAACAGCATGCGCGGCCTGTCTGGCGGGCAGAAGGTCAAGATCGTCCTTGGTGCTGCTACGTGGAGGCGACCCCATGTTATCTGTTTGGATGAGCCCACCAGTACGTTCATCAGCTCCGAGGCAAAGCGTAATTGTTTAAACTGTGCACAGATTACCTTGACCGCGAGTCGTTGGCTGCCCTGATTGAAGCCCTGAAGGTCTTCGATGGAGGGGTTCTGGTTATCACCCACAACAGGGATTTCTCCGAGTCCCTTTGCACTGAGTGAATAGCGTTTTCGTTGTTTATCGCACCTTTGTCTCATCGACGTTTTCTAGGGTCTGGGCCATGCGTGACGGTCACCTCGAGGCATCTGGTCACAACTGGGTTGAAGGTCAAGGATCGGGCCCTCGGATTGACAAGAAGGAGGGCGAGGAGGAAGATCAACGTGATGCTTTGGGCAACAAAATCGACACCAAGAAAACGAAGACACTCACTTCTAATGAACGCCGCAAGGTTAGGCTTGATCTGACCTGCGAGAACCGTACTTGCTGACCCATGTTTGTCTATCGCATAGGCAAAGAAGGCACGCATGCGCAAGGGCGGCAACGACGAGGATGATCTCGATGACCTCTGAGTCTTGTTTTTATCGCATGTCTTTCTTTCTTGTATTCTCCGTGTTGTGCTACCCATGTGCTCGTGTTGTTGTATTCTGCCACCATAGTATAATCCTAGAAGCTTATTATTTTCCTCGGAATTCTCAGTTGTGCTGATTGTCTATTGACTGCGCCCCGGGAGTGTAACTTGACATGAGCTTGATCTCGTTTGGGCGTTACGCGTGCATCTCAGCAAGGTGGCTTCATCAAAGGTATGACGCACGTTCTCGTCCTGTGCCCCTCAGGTCCCACGCAAATGTCGATTTCGATATTGCGGTCGAGAACTTTCCACGCAAGGAACTCCTGGCCAGAGTGAAGTGACTTGGGTCGGAATCATGACCCCGACACTATGTACATGCTCCCATAACCGCCCCAACCGTCCCGCAACCACTCGCCGACGACGACGATACAAGTAAAGCCCGATCCAAACGCCGTCGTAGACGGTGCGCAGCTCAATCGCTCAAAATAGCCTGCACCACGTTCGACACTTTGAGCTGCCTCAGGTCCGTATAGGTCTAGACACGCGCAACGGTCCATCAAATCAGTCCCGTTCTACACCACCCACACATCATGCCCAGATGATCACACGAACCTGACCGCAGCCCACAAAAATGATGGGCTGTCCTGTGACATATGTCATGGAAAGTGCTGCGCCGACCTGGGCACACAGATCAGTGGCGCCCTCTCCTTTTTTTCCCTGGATACATGCACTGTCCGCCTTACCTTGTCATCGACGGTGTCCCACTTGGTAATCAGCATGCCATCAATACCGCGGCTCTTGCCCGTAGAAGCCGCCGAGAAATCGCGCAATGCACGGTCGAATTTGGTCAGCTGGTCGACGGCCTCGTTACCTACCAGGGCTTCTCCGACAAAGAGGATCTTGTCCGGATTGTTGACCGCAACAAGCTAGGTAAACATCACTGTCAGCGCACACGCAGCCCAAGGACAACGCTGAAATTACCTTGGCCAATGCCCTCATCAACGGCTACATGTATGCGTGTGCGAACATGAGTGTTACGGAACGAGGGGCATGAAAGAGGCGGCAACACGATACCTCATTGTCCTGCATACGACCGGCCGTGTCGATGAGTACTACATCGAAATCATTGTCTTTTGCTGGGCTGGGGAATCAGCTTGACAAAAGCCTCGTTGGACGGACCAACCGTGTGCGATCGCCTCCCTTGCAATCCCTGCGGCATCCTTTCCGTACCCTTTCTCGTAGAGCTCCACACAGCTCTTTTCAGTGGTAGCGCCATCGACTTCCAGCATGCTCAAGTTGCGCACGTGAACTCGGAGTTGCTCAACAGCACCGCTCCTACAAATAACCTAGTTGAGAGGGGGAGACGAAAGGACGTGTGACAACGCAGACTCACCGGAAGGTGTCGCAAGCGGCGATCAAGACGCGCAAGCCGTTTTGGATGAGCCAGAAGCACACTTTGGACAAGTTGGTGCTCTTCCCGACACCATTGACGCCGACAAAGACGATGCTGTACGGAATTCGTTGTTGGGAGGATGTGAGAGGTGAAGTTAATTTCGTTCGAATGGACAACAATAGATCGGTGGAGCTCTTGGGCGTGAGGATTCTCGTCAACGAAGTCGACAATGCCGTCCGCACGGCATTGTTCGTCGCTAGACATGGGTTCGGTGCAGGGACTGCTTATATGCCCAAACACACTCACATTGGAAACTGCCGACCTTCTGGCCGACGAGGCTCTCACCGACACCGGCACACACCTTATCCGCGATCTCTTTCGCAACATTCTTTTTCATGAGATGATCCTTCATACCTTCCAGCACGGGCATCAAGTCGTCCTCAGACAGCACCTTGGACCCCGTCAAACGCGCAAACAGGGAACTCAGAGAACCCAAAGAGCTTGCTGGCTGCTTCGATGCGTCCGGCTGAAGTGCCCGTGTGATCGCGTCGTTTGTCTCGTCACTCCGTGAGCCAAAGTCCCAATCCTTGACCTCATACATCCCATCCTTGGTCCTCGTTCCCAAAGAGGCCTCATCGACAAGGCTGTGCAAGTCGAGAGTCAGACGCCCGTTGGCGCCAGAATCTTGTTTGTCGAGACTAAAGTCCAGCGATGCCATGTCGGATTCACTGGGAGTCTCGTCACCCCACTTTCGTCCCGCTTTCGCTTTCGTTTTCCGCTTGCTGGATTCGCTGCTGGACAGGGGTAAGGTAGTGCGATGGTGGGACCTCAAGAGCTCACTCTGATGCAGGGACGCTGTCTCGCCCGCTCCCCGACTCGGCGCGCGACATGCCCCTGCCACCACGTCTGCCGCCACGACCACGTAACCTTTCCTTGAGCGCCTGGACATTTCTCGCAATCTGTTGCTCGTCCTGGGGGACGTCTGAGGACTCGGAGGGCACTGTCGGAGAGGTGTGTGCCGAAAGCAAGAAAAGGATCGGGACAAGAACGCACGTGTGCTGAGATCGTCCAGAGGGGGTCTCGGAGTGCTCTGTTCGACGTGAGCAAAAGGCCGTAATCGAGCCTTGCGTTCCTGTGCAACGTATGGATAAGCATGTCGTGCACCGGGACGGCGCCCATCACCTGCGTGGCCTTTTCTTCGATGCCTCTGAGCAACTTGTCAAACACCTTGTCCCAACCGTCAAACGCCTTGGCGAAATTCCACGGGGCGGATGGATCCCGAGCAGCGGAAGCCTGTTTACCGTTATTGATTGCATGCAGTGAGGCGACAAAGGTGGCGAGAAAGGGTTCAAAGAGCTTGATGAAGAGGGCTTTCATGGCGGTAAGGAGGTCGTCGACGTAGGTGAGCTGGAGGATGCGCTGGTACGCGACCTGTGACGAGGGTCAAGACGGAAGGGGGGAGGCGGACGGGCTACGGACGACGAAGATGAGCTCGAGGTCGTTCACGAACGACCATTTGACCGCATAGCCGTCCTTTTCGTATTTTTCTTCGGTGGTTCGGCCCTCGATGAGAGCCTCTCGGACGAGCGAGCTGACGGGCGATGCGGGGGAGGAGGCGACATGCGACGCGGCTGGGGTGAAGGAGTGGGACCAAAGGACGAGACCGCCTGGGATGCAAGCTCTGGCCAAGTACGCAGCGGGACCGCGAAGACGTACCTTTGTGCGAGATGGAGCAGTGGTCCAACATGCGAGCGCAGCCACGCTCCAAGTTGAAGCGACACACACAAGTTGATTATGTAATCACACAGGTCAGTACAAATGTTGAAACACTACTCGTCCGCTTGTTTGCTCATTCCTGGTCCGGTTGGCGGCGCAGAGGCTGCAGCGACGTCGGCGAATGCGACAGCCGAAGAGGCTGCAGGGTTCGCTCGTCGAGCGAAAAGCGTGGTACGAATTGGAGGACGGAATCCACACGAGGCGGGGACGAGCGCATGGACGACAACTCGCCCGAGACGACCTCCGTTTCGCTGCCCCACAGCTCCTTCCTGCTCCCGACACTCGTGCTCGTATGATGTCGCGGGATGAATGGCTCGCTGGCGTGCTGTGCGGAAAATCTCTGAGGCTGCAGCGGTCTCTCGACACTCGGGCTCCGGGATGGTATGTCCGTCATCATCACTTCGTCTACAAACTTGATGTCCTGCGCCGGTGGACTGGAGTGAAACGAGCTCTGCGAGAACGGGAGCGGGAGGGTGGAATAGCGTGCGTGCAGCCCGCCCTTTTCGGGCAGTGCGGGCGTATACTGGGCGCCCGACTCCAGGCGAAGGACAGGGGTGACACCGTCCCTGAGGGAGTTCATAAACTCGGACGAAGGCGGTGTACGCCTGCGCTTGCGCACGCGCAGGTAGAGTACGACGGCGAGGACAAGGAGGACGAGAAAGACGACGCCCCCGACGACGCCGCCAGCGATCGCGCCCGCGTTCGAGGTCGAGGACACGGCGGCGTCGACGGAAGATGGCGTGCTACTGGATTGGACGGCGGCTGCTGACGATGCCAGAGAGGTCGAGACCGATGTCAGCGTGGAAGTGGATGCTGGTGTCGATGTGGGCGCGAGTGTCGTCGATACCGATGTAGTGTCCACACACGCCGTGCCCGAAGCAGAGGTGAGGCAGGGGGTGGGCCGTGCATACGTGGTAGCCGACGAGGAGGTGCAGGACGGGCCTGGACATGACAGCGCCTGGCGTTTCTGGCAAGGGGGTCAGCAGCACACCCGACCGGGGATTGGCGACTGCGGGCTCACGACCGGGCTGCGTTTACGGCTCGACATTTGGACGGTGGAGGAGAGGGAGGAGAAGGGGACCGCCGGATATTTCTCTGCCCAAGACTCGTTCTGATGCGTCCATCAGGAGTGCATTGCCTCAGAGGCCGGCCACGCTTCCCCTTCTTTCCAGTACCTCGTCCACAGGCGCAACCCAACATGCGCGTCGTGCCCGTGCCCGTCCGCGAGGACAACTACGCGTACTTGATCGTCGACGAGCCCTCGAGCAAGGCTGCTGTGGTCGACCCGTTCGACGTGCCAAAGGTGCAGGCTGCCGCAGAGAAGCTGGGGATCTCACTCATTGCCGCAATCACGACGCACCATCACAACGATCATAGCGGCGGGAACGAGGTCAGGAACGTCTGCGCTCACAGACTATTCATCATCTCACTACCCGGCGACTAGAGTTTTGTCAGTGCTGCGCACGGATTTCATTTATCCATATCATGTCACGCTTGCTTTCCAGGCTGCCAAGTACCCCGGCGCGCCCGTCTACGGCGGGAGTGCCCAGGTGCCTGCCCTGTCGCAGCTCGTCAAGGACAAGGACGAGTTTGTGATCGGGGAGCACGTCCACGTCAGGTAGGCTCGCACCGCGGTGCGATGTGCGTACGGATGCTGATGCTCGAACAGATGTCTGGCGACGCCGTGCCACACACAGGACTCGATCTGCTACTACATCACCGACTCGACCCACAAGTCCCGTGCCGGGGCGGTCTTTACGGGCGACACCCTTTTCCAAGGTGAGTGGCGGATCGGTTGTGCTTGTGCACGACCTTTTCACACGTGCAAGGGGGGTGTGGCCGCTTCTTTGAGGGGAACAGCAAGGAGATGCATGCCGCGCTGTCGTATCTGGGGACCTTGCCGGACGAGACGGTCGTCTACAACGGCCACGAGTACACCGGGGGCAACTTTGCGTTTGCCAAGTCGGTCGATCCGGACAACGGAGGGATAGCTCGGCTCGGCAAGCTTGTCGCGGACCACAAGATCACGGCGGGGCTGTCTACCATCGGAGACGAAAAGGAGTGGAACGTGTTCATGCGCCTGGACAGCGAGGCGGTCAAGTAAGCGGATGGGTCATTGTCTGGTGTGGCGTGCCCACTCGGTTTCTCGGTTTGCAGGAATGCCACCGGTGCGACGGGCGAATCCGCAATCATGGACAGGCTTCGCGAAATGAAGAACTCGTTTAGGGGATGAGAGACAGTTGGGGAGCAAGATGTAAGATAGACGCCTGTAGCCAACGCTATTCACACACGGGGACGTAGCAGATACAGGGCAGGGACGTGATCAGTATCGTAGACATTGGAGACTAGCTCATGCCCACGAGCTTGAGCACGGCCGAGCGAGCGTAAGGGATGTAAGAGAGCGAGTACCAGGTGTATGCGAGGTACTCGATGACGACAAAGACTGCGGAAGAGGTGAGGGAGAGGGACGGGTCGTTGGCGGGACTTACTGATGCAGAGGACCTGGGAGGGGGGTGAGCGAGGAGGGGAAGATGGAGCGGGGACGGACCTCGTTCTTGAGGGCAAAGGCGCCGACAAAGACGAGGGCGATGGGGGCGAGGAAGACGACGGTGGCGAGCACGCGCACGGGTTTGAACATCTGTGGGCCGGGTCAGCGGCGGGGCGGGGGCCGGGCGGGGCATTACCAGCTTGATCTGGGTCGCAAACTGCGGAGGGGGGTTGTGAGCGGGCAAGGACGGCACGCGGACGGGCTCACCCCGAGGAGGAAGCCCGTGCCGGCGAGGGAGACGACGACGCCGAGCGAGTAGAGCACTGCGGGGGGTCAGCCGGGCGGGGAACGGCCGGGACGACAGACCTGCAAAACCGCCGAGCTGGTTGAGGAAGAGCAGGATGCTGCCGAGCAGGCTGAGGGCAAAGCCGACGACGAGGCTGCGGAGGGGTCAGTGCGCGGGCGCGGGGAGGGCTGGGACGGACCATCCGATGAAGCCATAGAGACGCTGGGTGCGCGAGAGGGCGAGAAAGGCGAACGCAGAGTCGCCCTCGAAGAGCTGGGTGTCGGGCACGGCGGACTCGAGGTTGAGCCAGCCTTTGGAGGAGGGCATGGTGCTGTGTGGCGGTGCAGCGCGACAGCCCTCGCCTCGTGTGTCCAACGAGGCCTGCGAGCGTTGGCGTCCATCCACCACCATCGCCCGCCATGTCCTCCTCCTCCTCCTCCCCCTCCCACCTCGCCGCCCTCTTCCCGTCCCTTCACATCCCCCAGACAAACCCCCAGGGCAACAATTCCGCCCCCGCAACTCCCGCCCTCCCCCCCGCCAACCCCGCGGGTTCCCCCGCATCGCACTCACTCCCCCCCTCCGCCGCAGACAGACAGAGCGCCCTCCTCTCCCTTCTCTACCCCGCCGCCACCTCCGTTCCCACCCACACCACCCTCCTTCCCCATCCCCAGATCCCCACCCCTCCCGCCTCTTCCCAGCGCTCTGGCCAGTCTCCCTCAAACAACAGCGAGGCCCAGGGAAAGATCCTCCTCGAACAGCTCATGGCCGGGTACGTCCCCGCTCTCCTTCATATCTGTCCCCGTTCTTGCCCTCTATCTATCCTCTGACGTGCCTCACCTCCCACACGAGGCCACCCGTCCATCCTTTTCTACCCTTCTGTCTCGTCACCCTTTCTCCTCCGTCTCGCGCCCATGGCCTCCTGGGACTACATCGATATCTTCTTTACTGACGCGTTCGACAGCTCCGCCCCGCGCTCAAACTACACCGACTCTCCCCCTGTCGTCCCTTCCCTCCCTCCGCCCACCTCCGCCCCGCCCCAGCAGTCTCCCCCAGAGTCGTACCACCCACCGGATGCCTATGGCCCCCAGGAACCCCCGAGGGAGCTTCCCCCTCCCCCCCCTCAGCCAGTCCCCGTCTCCCAACCTCAGCAGCAAGCGCCTCCGTCCCCTCGCAAGTCCATGTTCGAGTTCATCTCCCCCTTTGACGCCCTTGCTTCCGCGTCAAACACCGTCAAGAAAAAGCCCGTGCCCGCGCCCGCTAGCACCTCTGCCACGAACGAGGACTCTTGGACGTCTGCTTCCCTCGCCTCGCTCAACGATCCGAAGCGCAAATCCGTCGAAAACCTGATCGACCAACTGACGCGCAGCCAGCCGCCCTATCCTTTGGCTCAGCCACCGTCCCCTTCGTACGATCCCTACAACACCGCCGAGGAATATCAGCTCGACGCCAACCAAGTCAACCCCCAACAGCAGTCCCGTCCCATGCCCCCGCCGCCTCTTCCCCCCAAGCCCGCCCTCGTCTCTTCCCCTCGCGCTTCCCCACCCAAACTCCCTACTCAACAGCAGCCCCAGCGTCCACAGGGCAGGTCTGCCGAGTCCCCCATTGGCCAGCTTCCCCCCATCAGAAGGGACAAGGACGGGTCGCCCGGTCCCCGCCCGAATTGGAAGAGCGACAGTCGCGCCAAGGTCGTCAACAAGGCCAAGTCCAGTCCCAGGTAGGTGCCTTTGCCTCTGCCGCACCTCTGACCCTCATCATCCCCAGCGCGCAGCAGCAAACGATCGTGTTCGACGTCTCTCAGCCTCTCGACGAAATACAGGCACCCAGAGATGCCGTCAAGTCGACCGCCATTGCGCTCGTCAAGCAGGATGCCGTGTTCTTGCCCGGAACTACCATCGGTGCAACTCACTGGATCGCCTACGCCATGACGAGGGGTCGCGTCCGCGTCATTTCACGCTCCAGCGGCGATCGTACCCTGTTACAGCTCCCTACCGTCTTTGGGCCAGCCACCCAAGTCATCGACATGGCCGTCTACGGCAACAGACTTGCCGGTGTCACCTCTGACGGTGGTTTCGTCGTATGGGAATTGCCCGAGGTCATCACCGACGACGTTCCGTACGTATTCGTTCCCCTTGGGAACCCACCCGGGCTGAGATATACACCTGTCCAGTGGACATCTTTTGTTATGCATCGTTCCGAGCGCGGATGCCGATCCTCTGCACTCCGTCAAGTGGCATCCCAAACAGGCCGACACCCTCGCGGTCGCTTCTGAAACAAGAATGTATTTATTGGACTTGGCAGACGCTGCGCGTACTTTTGGGGGCGAGCCTCAGCCGCAAGTTGAGCTCAACCGCATTTCTCAAGTCTTTTCCATCCCTTCCGTGAGTATCGTTCATCCGACCGTCCGCCTCCCGCCTACTGATGCACGCTGGTAGCGCCTGGTTGCGTTCGACTTTGATGTTCCTCACTTTGCCCTGGCGACCATTTCCGAGGATTCCACGCTGACGCTCTGGAACGTTCACGACAAGAGTCCATTCTGGTCTCATCGCGTTCGTGGAGACGATCTTCCGTCCTCGCTTACCTTTATCGACGATGGCATTGTGATCGGTCGCAGGAACGGTACAGTGTTTCAGTTGCTCTCCGTCATCACAAAGAACGTTCTTTCCACCTTCAAGTTCGTCAACGGTGCCAGGGAGGACCCAGATATGTTTGGGCACGTCAACTACGACTCCAGAATCCAGGTCCTGTGGGTAGCCAACAACCGCCGGGACAGTCTGATCGCGTTGAAGATTGGGTTTGATGTCTCTGCTTCGCCGTCTGGCGAGTTTATTCGGGGTGGGTTCTTTGAACAGGTGGTCGAGTTCTCCGGACCCAAGCCCACGATTCACTTTGTTATTCTCTCTGCGGATGCTGATCCTACCGGGGACGAGGCCCATGCTGCCTGTGTCGCCGCCAAGGTTCCTCCGGGCGAACTTGCCCTCGTTGCCTTTTCTGTCCACTCGACGGGTGTCGATCAGGTTCTCGTGCGCAAGGAGTGGTACGAGAGTGCGCTCGTGAGCGCCGTTTCCAAATTTCCCTCCTACACACTGGCACACGTTCCCATATCTGCACCGTTGGACACCAAACAAACTCGCCAGATGGCCCAGGTACCTCCCATCATCAGCGGATCCGCGCAAGTCCCACAGCATGTGGTCCCTCCCGGTAGACTGCGGACACCTCCTTCCGAAGAAATTGAATCGGAGTTGACGCGCGATGAGGCGCGTGGGTCCGAGGCGAAGCCAAAGAGCGCCAAAGGAAAGAACGTCGCTTTTAGGGACAGAGAAGACAGTAGAGACAAGGACAAGACTGCAAAGGCTGACCTCAGTGACTCTAACGTCGCCCAGATTGTCGCCAAGGAGATCAAAAAGAGCGAAGAAAATCTCCACACGCGTATTGGGCGATTGATCACGAAGGAGATGGACAAGCAACGTAAGTGTCATCGTCATCTTGGGCAAGTCGGTGGACGAGTCCTGATGTGTTGTACGTGTGTCAGAACAACGGTTTGACGAGGCGCGGGCGCAAGAACAGGCAGAGGACATTGGTCGGCAGGAAAAGATTCTCAAGCTGATCTCGACGGAACTCACAAAGAACACGACACGTGTGGTGGAGATGGCTGTCAAGGCCGAGGTTCAGAACTCTGTCCTTCCTGCTCTGGAGCAGATCACACGAAGTGAGGTTCGGTCCGCGCTCAACGAGCACGTCGGACGGGGCTTGACAGAGTATATACAAAACGTATGTCCCCTCTGTGCCGTGCAGTAGCGGTCGATCCTGATCACGTCCCTCGTCAGAACCTTCCGGTCGAGATCGAGAAGCTGCTGCTGAGACCCGACATTTCGAATCACTTTGCAAGCATACTCTCGACGAACTTGAACCCTCTCATCGAGAGATATGTCAAGGACACCGTCTCAAAGACGTTTGTGCCTGCCTATTCTCAGCAAACGTCGGCCATGCACCAAGACATCCTACGTGAGATGAGAACTGAAATCTTGAACGTGAAGAAGGATTCCATGACGTGGCAAACAGAGGCAGCACGGAGTCAAGAGGTTCGTAGGTTACGTGCTGATCGCCGACACTTTTTTCCTCACCCGTCTTGCAGTCCCTGATAAGGGACCTCGAACACTCTGTCCGAGTTCTCTCTGACCAGGTCAAGTTCCTCACCATGAATGCGACGAACCCCCACCACCGTCTGCCCACCAACACTTCTCCGGTGTCCAACATTTCCTCGATTCCTCAGACCCTCCACCGTCAACCCAATCTCCCGACGTCCACACAGGCAACTTACAGTTCTCAGCCTTTGAGTGGCTATGCACAACAAGCCCAGGCAGCGCCGATCCATGGTTCATGGTATTCCTCTCCAAACATTGCCGCTCCTCAAGCCTCGCATCCTATCGCTCCGCCCCCGCCCCCACCACCCCTGGCTGCTCAGCGTTCCCCCCCAGTCCAGTCTGAAGAGTGGGACGACACTTACCTGGCGGTACTTGGCACGCAGGATCCCAAGCAGCTCCGAGAGCTGTTGGCGCGGTCGAGCCCGGAGATTGTCATGCCTCTTAATGCACCTGGACCGTTGTCTCAGGCTGTTATTCTTACATTATTGCACCGCGTAGGTTCTCGCACTCTGTCTTTTGTACGAGGGTGGCTGATGCGCCTCTACCCAGCTCGCCGGGATTGTGGGTGAGACGCCCCCTGTTGATGAAGCTTTCAAGTCTGCGCTGTGGTGGCTTCAAAGGGCGGCCACTATATTGAACGTCAACGTATGTCGCTTGCTGATTCTTGCTCGTGCAAGGTCGAATGCGTTCTCTTTCAGGAACCTCTCATCTCTCCCTACATCGCGCGGGTCGTCCCTAATGTCAAGGCCATGTTGAACACCACGAAACAACGTCTGGCAATTCTCCCTGGTGGACCTCAGTTGATAGACTCGGCCAGAACCATCACAGAAATACAAGACATTCTTGCTCGAAAACAAGTCTAACTCTTTTCTTTTCGCCTGTATACAGGCCGTTTCACGAACATTCCACGACCAAAAGAAAACAAAAAATGAACGGAACGAGATTGTTTATCTTTTTTTTCGGCTTGCCAGAGTTGTCATCTTTCATTGTCAACCCCCCCCCCTTTTTTTTTTCCTTGCCGATCATGCTAGGTTCATGATATCTGTGACGTCCCGATACGAATGTTTGTTGTTAAAGTATACGACGAGCGTGTTGCCCTGTCCTTTTTTTTCTCCATCCACGCATAAACGACAGGTCACCAACGTGTAGTCGCTGGTATAATTCTGTGTTGCAATTCCAGTCGCCTTGCTTTTTTGTGCGCACAGTCGACTAGTCGACGAGACATGTGGGAAGGACTCGATGAAGGGGGACACGTTTTGTTTACCACCCTTCTATGCATCGTAAATGAAAGAGACCGTTGACATCGGGTGGCCTTTAACTGGGGCGGAGAGACAGGCGGTTGGCAGAGCAAACCCGACATCACAACGGCGAGCGCTGGCGAGAATTACAACAAGAACCGCTCGAAGAGAGATGCACGAGACTGATGAAATACTCGGAACCGCCCACGCCCTTGCCGAGTTTACCTCGACAACTTGGACATCGTTTGGAACATACGAGCACATCGATCTGACCAAATGTCGAGACGTTCGGTTCTCTATTGAAAAGTAGCATCATGACTGTTATACATGCGGTGCGGGAGGGTTCATTGGTCTTTAAATTGTCGAGCTGTTTCGCCCGTCGATGTGAATCTCTACCCCAGCGCACCTTGCAGCACTTACCAATCTCTTGATATCTCGATTTCCGTGGGCTATCTATGCGTTCTAGTTGTTGAAGAAAACGGAGACACCTCTTCTTGATGTCTTCCGACCCGGGGCAATAGTTTTTCAGCAGCAACCGGTTGTAGTACACCAGCGAGTCCATGCACCCTGGCGCGCATTCTATTAGCGTGAATCAAGGTCAAGATATGGCCCTACATTTGCTGTCCGGTTGTTCAGCCAACAGCTCTTCGATGATGGCGATCTCCTGTCGAAGTTGCTCCTCGTTGTCACCTGAGACGTATTACAGACACGGGGTGAGACCGAAAACATACACGCACCCGGACCGATCAACCACCTATGATAAATCCATGCGCTTTGGTCGTCTGGATCGGTGAACAACGCATTGTGCACAAGGTCAAACTCTATGCAGTGTTCAAAACTCGGGAAGCGCTGATTCCAAAGCAGGTACGTACCCTCCTCCCGCGATTTGACGGGATCTAATTCACCATTGTCCCAGAGCAAGGAATAAACCTTGGAACGTTGGTGCCACGCGCTGAAATTAGAAAAGCTCGCGCCGATCTTGCGCGCCGTGTACGCCAACTCGGCCGTCGCGGGCACCTGGTCTGGCATGCTCGCCAAAACGTACCTCCGGTAGTTCCAAGCATGGACTTGGACGCTGTGAGAAACACGAGGGACGACGCGCGCGCGCCTGCTTACAATTTCGTGCGTCCGCATCGAGCATCTTCTCCACGGTGGCCAGCTCTTTCTGCCAGTTTTTCTTGCGCCATTTCAAGGATGGTTCGCCGTCAGCCGCGGGTCCGTCTGGAACGTTCTCCAGGCACCATCGACGGTGATTCCATATCCAGTAGACCTTGGGGTGTTCCCGCAGTGCTGCCATCGTCAGGGACAGCTCATTGGCGAGCAGATTATTGATATCTTCGGGGGTACTGGGAGAGATCGATACGTCAGCGGGCGAGGTGAGCAAGAGGGACTCACCTTTGAGGGAATATTCCGTTGAGCATAATGTGCCGGCGGTAGTTCCAGACGGTGTAGAATTCGGGATTCAGCTCGAGCAAGCGTGCGGTCTGATCAAACGCGTCCCGACTCCAATCGCGAGCCTTTTTCTGTGGGACAGAGTGAGGCGGGGAACAAAGCAAGCCAAGGGCCAGAGAACGCACGCGCGCGAGCACGCTGTCTGTGAGTGCCAGGTACTCGGCGATCTGGGACTTTTCGCGTTCTTTCCGTGCTTGGATCGCCTCCTTTGAATGCGAGACACGCTTGACATTGTGCTGCACGACGCGCGCGTTGAGAACGACGCAACGGGCGAGCTCGTGGTCTTACCATGATCAAGTGCAGATCTAAGCCGGGTCCTGGGAAACCTGTGCGTACAGCTTTTGTGCGGCTACTACGACATACGTACTGCAGCAGACATGCCTGGGTCTGTCGCCCAAAGCTCGTCCAAGCTGGACAGCCTTTCTGTTCACTTTCCGTTGACGCTGCCCGTCCCGACGCCGACGACACATCCCCACCTGCTCACTATCCAGGACGCCCACCGCGAAGAGGACCTCCTCCGAAATCCGTCATCTTTCCGGGCCTGGTGGACGGCCATACAAAACACCAAGGACGCGTTCAATGTGCTCCTCAGAGAAGAACGGCGCGCGAACCCATCATCAGACGCGAGTGCCAAGCTGCTCGGACCTCTCTCGACGCCGCTCGCGAGACGGTCCTTACAATGTAACACGTACATCTATGAAGCTGCGCTTGTCCAGTTCCCCGGATCCTTCAAGCTATGGAAGTCGTATCTGCAGATGAGGATGTCGTACGTGCTTGGTAAACCGGTGCACAAGAAACAAACGGGCGGGCGGAAAAAGTTTCCCGAGATGAAGGATGCATTGGAGGAGGAACGGGATCTCGCGGAAGAATGGGAGGACGGGCTCGACGGCGTCGTCGGATGGGAGGAATGGCGGGCCCTCGTCGCGACGTACGAGCGCGCCCTGATGTGGTTACCCAAGGTGCGTTCGTTGGGTTCGTCCCGCTGTGCCGTCGTGTCCAACGCATTCTTTAGCTGCCGCGCCTGTGGCTGATGTACTTTTCTCTGTTTTTCCATCCTTTGTGCCCTCCTGTGATTTCGCATACTCATGCACGACGGACGTTCGATCGTGCGCTACGCACATTGCCACCTTCCCTACATTCCCGTATTTGGGTCCGGTATCTGCTTTGGGCTGAAGGCAAAGGTGGAGCGACCACCGTCTCGGTGTACCGCCGCTATCTCGCCGTAGACCCAAGTTTGACCGAGCACTACGCTTCCCTTCTCCTTTCGCCCGCAGACTCCGCCCCAAGACCCTTGGAAGCCGTGAAACTTTTGTTATCTCTGGCAAGGAAAGCAGCGCGAGGTGACTACGTCAGCCCGGAGGGCAAGAGTCCGTATCAGCTACTCGGTGATTTCATTGATGTCGTCGAACGCTTCTCCGACGAGGTTGGTCTCGGTGTCCCGGACACCGTGCAATCGAACGAGGCGGATGCCGCGGCGCACAAACAAGACGCCCGTACCCAGGAACCAGCTTCAGCCAACGGTCAGCTCATTCGTGCAGCTGACCCAGCTGTATCCGACCCAGCTGTATCCGACCCGGCAGACGGAAAGCCACTTCCTGCCTATGACGAGGACGAAGATCCCCTGAGCAAGCGGAAGCTAAACATTGAGCGCATAATCCACAAGGACGGCCTCGAAGTCTACAAAGATCAAGCTGGTCGTCTGTGGAGTGGGCTTGGGACGTATTGGATCAAGCGCGGCGAATTCGACCGTGCAAACAGCACGTTCGAAGCTGGTATCGCGTCCGTCCTTACCGTCAGAGACTTTACCCAGATCTTCGATGCGTATGTGCAGTTCACCGAGTCACTTTTGAGCGCAATCATGGCGAGCCTGGAGGAACCAGATGAAGATGAGGCAGAGGAAGACACAAAAGAGGCCGAGCGCGAGCTAGATGCCAAAATGAAAGAATTCGAAGCGCTGATGGACCGAAGACCCTTTCTTCTCAACGATGTACTTTTGAGGCGAAACCCAAACGACGTACAGGAATGGGAGAAAAGAGTGGCATTATGGGGTGAGGACGATGGGCGGGTACGAGGACTTTGGCCTTCTTGCGCTCTGCCGATGCTGATGGATAGCTAGGTGGCTGAGACCTATACGAAAGCATTGGAAACCATCCAACCTCGTAAAGCCACCGCCAACCTCCATCGTCTCTATATCAGCTTTGCACGGTTCTACGAGGAAGGGGGCACTTCTGGTGCAGCGGAGCCTAATCAGGATAGCGCTCGTAAAATCCTCGAGAAGGCGACCAAGGTTAATTTCAAGAACGTTGAAGACCTTGCCGAAATCTGGTGTGAATGGTCAGAGATGGAGCTTCGTCACGAGTAAGATCTCGCCAGCGTGACGTGCTCGAAACGCACTGACGATGTGCAGAAACTATGATGAAGCTGTCCGCGTTATGCAACGAGCAGCTGCCATACCCAAGAACTCAAAAATCAATTACCACGATCACGTACGTCAGCCGTAGGCACCTATCGAATGTACTGATTAGTTCTCATAGTCACTTCCTGTGCAAGCACGACTATTCAAATCGTTGAAACTCTGGTCATTCTACGTTGACTTGGAAGAGTCGATAGGCACCGTTGAATCAGCCAAAGGGGTCTATGAGAAGATTATGGACCTCAAGATTGCGAATGCACAGATCATAGTTAATTATGCCGCTTTCCTAGAGGAGAACCAGTACTGGGAAGACAGCTTCAGAGTAGGTCATTGTTTAGGACGTTTACTTGGCGATAACCGTCGACCGATAGATATACGAGCGCGGGACGGAGCTTTTCACATTCCCCATCTCGTTCGAAATCTGGAATATTTATCTATCCAAATTCATAAAACGATATGTGCGTTGATCCAGTGACTGCTTCCGACCTAGCCTCGCTCACCTATCACCAGGAGGGATCAAAGCTGGAGCGAGCGCGAGACCTCTTTGAACAAGCCCTCGAGAAATGTCCACCAAAGGCTTGCAAGCCATTGTTCCTGTTATATGGCCAGCTCGAGGAAGACTATGGCTTGGCGAAGCGGGCAATGTCCATCTACGAGCGAGCCGCGCAGGTGGTCGCTGATGAAGACAAGACTGAGGTATGCGTATTTCTCGTCTGGATAGAGTCTTTTAATGCCCATCGGCAACAGATGTTCAGCATATACATTGCCAAAGCGACGGCCAACTTTGGCCTGCCAGCGACGCGGCCCATATACGAGCGGGCACTGGAGGTCCTGCCAGACAAGCAAACCGCAGAAATGTGCCTGCGGTTCGCAGCCCTTGAGCGGAAGCTTGGGGAAATCGATCGTGCTCGTGCCATCTATGCACACGCCTCGCAATTCTGCGACCCACGGGTCAGCCCCAAGTTCTGGGCTGAGTGGAACACCTTTGAGATCGAGACCGGGTCTGAAGACACGTTCCGGGAGATGCTCCGGATTAAACGAAGCGTTCAGGCTCAGTTCAACACGGAGGCGTCATACCTTGCAGCACAGACCCTGTCGGCCAAGCAGAATGGCGCCCCTGCGGAACCGGTCGTCGCACCAACCGATGCCATGGCCGCTGCTGAACAGCAAGCCGGTGTGGCCAAGGGTCCCTCTTTTGTCGCCGCCAAAAAGACTGCGCCTCCTACGCCAGAAGGCGCGACGCGGCCGGAAGCTAACGCGGACGAAATACAGATATCAGACGATGATTTGTAGGAATTGTGTTTTATTGCCGTGTTATTTCGCGTCCCATTTTTCTATTTCGACTGCACAAACATCCTCCCACTTGGCCCCCCACCCGCCTTCGACGAGACACGGCTGCTCGACCCACTGAGCGATGGCGTCTCTAGATCCCTCGAAGGTGATGGAGTGGCTGCGTAGTCTATCTATGATGTCCCTGATGAGAGCGAGGGACCGGTGATATGGTAGTTCGACGTCTGCGACCGACGTGACTGTGTAGGATCAGCTGGTGGCAGCAAAGAGGTCCATGGGTGCGCACCAAATTTCTCGAGTGGCCACGAGACCCAAAGTGCTTCTTCGCGGCACCACCTGGCGCCTTTTGTCCTCTGAGCTTCATGGTAGAGTGCTTCCAGGTTGTCCAGGACGCTGCTTATGCGCCGCAACAACTTGTGCTGTGGGGCGTCAGACGTGGACGTCCCGGACGTGTATGTGTGAGCCCTACGAGCTTGGCAGCGACCGCGTCGAGTTGGGCGATGTTCTTGTCCATGATGGCGAGCTTGGGGCCCACCATCTCGGACCGTGGCTGGCTATCCGGAGGCAGCAGACAGAGCATGTTGCTGCCACGAGCTTGAGGTCGCTGGTCTGAAAGTGAATGGTGAAACACGCACTCGAGCTCCGTCCTCGCGTCGACGAGCGCACGCGCAGCCTTGAGTCCGTCGAGGAGGACGATGTCGTGCCAGGTCTGTGATGTCGAGCGTAGTTCTTGGAGCAAGGACCTCAGCCTGCGGTGAATCGTGGACTCGGCGGTGAGACGCGAGGGGGAGGATGGCGGGACGGGCTGGGTGGGCGTCGAAGGGCCTTTGAACGATTCGAGACGTCGTTTGCTCATCGGACAGGTCGAGTAGGAAAGATGTGATTAGAAGATAGTGGGTACGACGTTCAGTTTCTGCGCTGGTCATCGATTCGCGGCGATTCGTACGAGGCGACCACGACAAAGGCACCATGGAGGACGCGATCCTGCTTCGGTCAGAGGCAGAGCTCGCGATCAACGAGGTACGTGGCCCGTCGGACACCGCGCGCGCGACACCACCCAGGACGTGTGCTCCAGGCCCGCCGACAAAAGTCGAAGAGAACGAAAGCGCTCGGTCTACCGATCCAGCTGGTTGGCAAAGCGTTGGACGTGCACATTGAAGGAAACGAGGCATGGATAGCTGAAAACACGCATGTCGCGAAAAAGATTGACCTGGAGGCACGCAGTCCAAGTCTCCCCCCCCCTCCCCCGCTCGAACGTTGACCGAACCGCATCGCCAGTCCGGCCGCACCCTGCAGACGTTCAAGGGCCACACTGCGCCCGTCACCTGCTTGGCCTTTTTCAAGAGTGCGGCCGGTCGGGTGCTCATCACAGGCTCCTGGGACAAGGCGAGTGGTGCGTGCATCGCGCGGCGTGTGCTGAACGCACGCATGGCAGACCATCAAGCTGTGGGACACTGATGTGCGTGGTGGTCGTGGGTTTGAACTGACATGCTGATCGCTGCAGACGAGAGCGCTGCTAGGCTCGACGGCCGCCCACGACGACTTTGTCAAGTGTCTGTTTGTGTTTCCCGACGCGAGACTGGTGGTGTCGAGCAGCTCGGACAAGACTGTGCGGTTCTGGTAGGCCGAGGTTTGTCGCTGGGCGCTGGTCTCAACCGTCGGGCACGCAGGGACCTCGCTGGTGTGCTCGAGGGAACGCTCGCTGCTGCGGGGTCGCTCTCCGCGCACAGCCGGCCCGTCGAATGTCTCGCCGGGGTTGCACGTGCCCCGACGTCGGTCACGCTGATGAGCGCGGACACGATGGGCGTGATCAAGATCTGGAATCTCGAACGGGAATCCGGACGATGGCGGAGCGACCTGCAGGAGACGCTCGGCTACCACCTGACGCGGGTGACCGAGATCGTGTATGGATCCGGCCAGATCTGGACGGGTAATCCGATCATGTCCCCCTATTCGTTTCTGATCGATCCTCTCAGCTTCTTCCGACGACACGGTCCGAGTCACCTCCTATCCGCCCGACCAGACGCGACCGATCGCGCCACTCGTCCATCCTCTTCCCGTCCGCGCCGTGCTGCCGCTTGCGCTCACACCGCTCGAGGAACCCTACGTCGTCAGTGCATACGGGGACGTGATCCGTCTGTACGACCTTTCCACCCCGTCCGAGCCCGAGGTCGTCGGGGAGATCGACGTCCACTGGCACGATGTGACCGCACTCAGGCTCTGGATGCGGACGCGCAAAAACAAGGCTGGAGAGACCAGCGTCGAGCCGTGGATCGTCTCCGCCAGCCTAGACGGGACCCTGCGCAAGTGGCGCTTCAGCGGCAAGTACGAGCCACGCACACACAACCTGATCGCTGAGTCACCCCCAGAGCTCGCCACCTCCACGCCCGAGGCGCCAGCGGTCACTGCACCCGTCCCGGAACCCACCGGAAATGCGGCGACGCGTGAGCTGACAGAGGAGGAGGAACGCGAGCTCGCAGAGTTGATGGGAGACGACTAGACATGTCCTACGCGTGCATCGGGTAGTGGTCCTTCCACCCCGGATAAAACGGGTTTTCGTCCAGCGTCCTCTCCTCCCAATCCTTGGCAACCAGGCCCCTCTCCTCTTGCTCTTTCGCCCATTCCCTGAGGGCGGGTACGACCTTGTGTTCAACGTGCCACGTGCCCTTGTAGTCCATGATCGACCGCTTTCCTTCTAGTAGCACCTTGAGGACAAGCCTGGGGATGTAAGGCTCCCGCCGAAAGTCTGTCACGGGGGTAAACAGCGCCTTGAAGTTGAACACGATCGCGCGCGACTTGGGCATGCGGCGCAGCGTCTGCCAGTCGACACGCAGGTAGATGTCGGAGAGCGAGAGGTCCGGGTCCTGCGTCTGACGCACGGTCCACTCTGCCTCGTCCGTCTGGACGAACATGGGCATCCCGACCTCGAGACCCCACGAGCCGCGCTGGATCGGTTTCTCGCACGGCATGTTTGCGAAAAATCTGCCGGGGGGGTGAGGACGATCGGATCCGAGATCCGAGGTGGGGTTACCTGTCCATCGAGAACGCCATCTTTTCCTCGTAGTCGGGCACCGGTCCGTGAATCTGATCCAGCGGTCTTCCCATCTTCTCGCCGAGATTCCAGCCGACGGCCGAGCACGACACCCCCGCCCGGAGGACGTACAGACCCGTGCCGGGGTCCTGCTGCGCGATCAGAAAGTCTTCGGGGACGTGCTCGAGCAGGAACACGAGCGGATGGACCGCGGCCGTGTCGACCTCGACCCGGAGGATGGCGTTGGAAAACACGCCCGTCGACGCTTCGTACCGGAACTGGCCCGGGTATCGCAGACAGACGTACTCGATCACCATCTCCATGCACTCCCGCGACGCCGCCCGACTGCCGGGGAGCTCGTCGACCACCAGCTTGCCGTGCTTGGCGTACAGCCTCTTGCGCTGGCCGATCCGCTCGCGATAGGTCGACTCGAGCTCGATCCACCAGTCGGGCTCGAGCTGCTTGAGCGCTTGACGACAGTCAGGACCGCGTACTAACGAGGCAGCATGCATGCATCTCACACATGGTCTGATGGTACCCCCATCGAAACGGTCGGTACGGACGGGGCCGCGCGTGCTCGATGTCAAAGTGATGGACTGGCTTGGGTGCAGGGAACCCCGTGAGTTGCGCATAGTCTGGCAGTCGGTGCGCGGCCTTCGCGGACGTGAGCCGTCGGAAGAAGCTGACGAGTGCGTACCACTTTGACACGTCGTGCACCAGCATGGCCGCCACCAAGGCTGCGACGGCGACGAGGACATCGAGCTGCGTGACGACGGCCATCGGACCACCAGAGAAACTCGTCCCACAGTGTATTTAAAGATCGACTGCAAGTGGCAGAGTCACACGGGTCCACACACAACACATTACTAGCTTACGAAATACATCTACGCTTTCAAAGTCAAGTGGTCCCAACACGACTGTTACCTTGCCGAGCCAAAGTGGACCACTGCAACAATCCGTGATATGTATGACCGCCGATTGGCTAGGACTCCATCGTATGCCCATCCGGAATTCATAGCTTGGCTGTCAGGATTACCAGGTTCGATACGGCCTTTAGACTTGAAACCGCTTGCGAAACCATCTCGTCAACACTGAGAGACCCTTGTCAGTATTCGCCGTACTATACAGGTCAAGTAGTCTTTCATACATCACTTTCGCAGGCTTGATATCCTGCAACGGGACAGTCGGCGTCAGCACAAGGCAAAGAGACAACAGACGGTGACCAACGTTGATGGAACCGGCAACCTTACCCATCAACCCTGATGGAAATACAGTCAGATTACAAGGACGATACACCATGTCTCCGTCTTACATCTCCGTCCTTCGAGCGACTTTTCCGGGTGCTTCTCCAACTCGATTTCGTGGGGTATCTTTCCTTGTAACACGAGCGTCTCCATCTCTTGTTGCCGTCGAGACTCCCATTCGGCGACATAAGCCGTCCTTCGGACATTCATCGGTCGGCCAGAGTAGACAAGCGTTCGAGCGACATCGTCGTAGCCGGCCGTGAGCACCAGTTCCTTATGCTTCAAAGGAGCTCCGGCTTCCTCACTGGCAACGAACCGTGTTCCGACCCAAACACCATCCGCTCCGTACCTAGCCACCCTTGGGGGTAAGTCAGAACAGAGCTGTGCACAGAGCACACGCACGAAAGAGCCGCCGCGAGGCCACGACCATCCGAGACCCCCCCGGCAG